>PHNY01112686.1:722-13200 GCA_003724115.2 Anethum foeniculum | reverse complement strand
CTTTTTCTGAAAATAAGTAACTTAATTTTTATAAGTAAAATAAGATTTGATTTTCAATTCTTATAATAAATATTTATATTTGAAAAAAATTTTAAAAATACGAAATTTTGAAAAAAAATAAGTTACTTATAAGTAATAAGTGAATTCGCCAAACGGGGCCTAAGTCTTGTTTCGATCATATCATAGACGAGTCTCACAGTTAATGGATCCACATTTTCACAAATTCAGTTTCCAGTATACAGAGTTCTTTCGTACTAGCATTTGTAGTAGGAAAAAAAACATAGAAACAAACAAACATATCACCCAAAATTATTTCAACATGTTTGTAAACTACAATTGCAGAGCATAAATATAGAGCTAAACATCACGAATTGGATTCTGCGTCATCTTCCATCTCATTTACGCTACCATGAACGAATGCACTGTCCGAAAAGCTAGTCATCGGGCCATTTCCAAATAAGCATATTTGTGGCTCTATCTGATTCAGGCGGTTCCATTCACTATCCGACAACGAATGTCTTTGGACACGGAGGTTAAGAAAAAAGTGTAATTTAAGGAGAAAAAGTAAGAAAAGTGGGTAAAATAGTGGGACCGGTTAATATTANTATATATAAAGTGGGTGTAGTGGAGGAAAGTAGTGGATGTAGTTGGATTTTTATATTATAAATCTTTACTACTTTTGGTAACTTTTGAAATGTATAGAAATGAATGAGACATCCAAAAAAGGAAAGTGTATAGAATTGAAAGGGACAGAGGGAGTATGTTTTTTCTTATGACTTTATGCTACATGTAGGGGTGAGCAAAAAAAGTCAAACCGATCGAACCGGATCAAACCGATCAAACCGTTTTTTCCGGTTTTTTCAGCGGTTTGACTTGGTTTAGGTTTAATATGAATATAAACCGTTAATTTACGGTTCGACCTGGTTTCCATCTCCAAACCGACCACTAAGATCAAACCGGACTGTTCCAATATATTTATAATATTATATACCATTTTCATGAATATATATATATATATATATATATATATATATATGACATTACATAAGTTTATCTTATACTTTATATATTTATTTTATACATAAATATCTTGAAATTAGTATTTATGTGTAATAGTTGTATCTAAATTTTAAAAAATAATAATTTTTTTTTATCATTCATGTCTTTAGTTAGGTTTCAAACTGTTACCGATCAGACCAAACCGTTTAATTGCAGTCTGGTTCGGTTCGGTCACAAATTTCAAACAGTCTGATTTGGTTAGATAATAAAAAAAAATCGTCATATATGGTCCGGTCCGATTTGATCATTAAAAATCGACCAAACCGACCGTTGCACAGCCCTAGCTACATATGGCAGTAAGCTTGTCCCTCTTTGAAAACCCCACTTCAGAATTATCTAAAAAGAAAAGATAACATATAACAAAATGTGAGTTCATTGAAGATATATATCAGGGACAATACAAACTTTTAGTAATCAAAACCTAATGGGAGGTCGTCATTAAATAAACAATCTGTTGTAGGAGATGTCGCAGCTACTTTGTAGGTTAGGGGGAACATGTAAAGAACCAGACTTGTGTCTTCATATGCATTGACATACTGTTGGATATTTTGATTCATAAGATATTCTAAAACTATAACAATAAAAAAGAAGATGGCCTGTATGAATGAATGTAACAGAGACAGAAAAAGCCCAGCATATAAGCAATTGTGAAACTCCACAATCAAGTGATATTTAAGTGTAACTTTCTTCTAATCTTTGCCAGATAATTGTAGTTTGGGTTGAATCACTACCCAAATACCAAGTTGTGCAATTTTTTTTTCTGGCTACAAAAACAACCATGTTGGGCCAACAAAAATACCTGTGTACTAAAGGGCTCTTTTTATCCTAAACTAGCTGAGACAACCATCCTTGTATAGTAAACGTAATTGCTGCAGAATACCACTCTATTCAATCACTTTTGCCCAAACTAAATAGTGGCTACACAAATAGATGTAAAAAATGTGTGTCTGATTTGAGAAAAACATGCATATAAAGCCCAAAGAAGGGTCAAGGCCATTACTTGACCAAGATCCTCTATAAGGAGGGACATGGAGAAGGAACAGAACAATCAAACATTAGGTTCTTTTACAATTCTAGCTCATTAAAGAAAGGAAATTTGATTTCGAAGGCATTTTGAATTCTCAATTTGGCAATCAAACATTAGGTTCTAAATGTGTACATCATTTTTCCTGTCAGCAGAAGAGTTTAATTTTAAAAAGGGTTTTAGATCTCTGCAGCATTCTTTACGTAAGACTTTGAAAGAAGTTGCAATCTCGCTCTTAAAACGAAAAAAAGGCTAAAAGGGAGTGATGGTACAATAAAAACCAAAACAATCTCTTCTCTAAGCCACAACTCATCAATTTGCAATAAAATCTGTTGTCGAAGCCGCTTGTTTGCGTCAGTGGGAGCTTGATTTTGAATAATCTTGAGTTGATTTGCTAAAGATTTAATTCGTAACTTTATTATTGCCAAAACATTCTTTGCTCCATTGGATAAGGCTAACACTAAACAGTTGCAAATTTGACATCAAAAGATCTGTAAAATTTGAATCACCCTGCCTCCAACTATGCTTGAAGATATCTTGACACTGATCCGACCGAGACCACATTGATTTAAAATGGAATGGTTTATGGTTTGATCGACGAGGCTCCGTGGTGAGAAGAAGTGGAGTATGATCACTACCAATTAGAGGTTTATGGATTAGCAAAGTATGAGGATACAATTCCATCCAGTCGATATTAACAGAACCCGATCAATTTTTTCTCTGATATTGTGACCCTCATCGCGGTTATTCGTCTAGGTATAATTAATTCACTTAAAAGGAATATCTATGAGATGAGCATCATTTATAAATCCTTGCAACTCCTCAATGCTTTTCGAAATATCTGGATATTCATCACTTTTATCTGCAACCTCTCCAACAACATTGAAATCCTCTATAAGGATGAACGGAGAACCAGCCTACTTAAAAGATGAACCATATGATTCCATAATTTCTTTCTTGCATCACGAAAGTTAGGTCCATACACAAAAAATCTTTCCACTGCAAGTTGACAAAAGGAAAAGAAATGACTGTTGAAATAAGATTGTGATTAGCAGAACGAACCATCGCGTCGATTGAATTTATCCACCACAATGCTAGAGCTCTCGACTATCCAACCGGATCAACAAAAAAAAACTGGTCATAAAAGTGGACCTACGAATCCTTTCCAACCTTTGTGTTCTATTTTTTGTTTCCATTAGGAAAACTATCATGGGTCGATGAACCCTAATTAGTTCTCTTAAGTTAGAAACTGTCCGGGGTTAACCCACTCCCTGACAGTTTCATGAGAGAATCAACATGGATCTTGTGGATGATTAAGGGTAGCCACCACACCCACACCATTTTCGGTGTCAATAAGAACTTCAACATCGATAAGAGAAGAGTCATCCAAGCATATTGAAGGGTTTGAACTACAACTTATCTTATGCACCCACCAGACCTGAATTCTTTGACTTTTAGAAAAGGTAGAGTGGAATCTTCTCTTACTCATTTCTTTAGTAGTTGAACCTGGAAAAGAATGCCGATGATGGTAAAAGAAGATGTTGTAATGTGGATATAGATTTTCCTCTCGAACAACTCATAATATCTTTCTAATTTTTTGCAGGATGACCCGAGTCAGAAATTTTATTTAAACTTTTGCGTTTAATGGATAAATTAGAAATTGCATGATACAGTTCAGAGTGATCACGCGAACCAAACACGGAAGTGCCATGCCTTTTGGAAACAAAGTGTTACTGAAAAAATGCAAATAATCTTGGTTATGCATTTCTCTTTGTAACATAATAGGCAGGTTTGGAATGAGACAACATAAACGGATAATTTTTGCCAAAATCCTGTACATTATCCTTAACTTGGCCCACAGATTTTTCAAAAAGAGAAGAACTTGTTTCAGGGGTACTTTCTTGCATTTTCTTACGCCTATTAGGTGAAATTTGAGATTGAGTATATTTTTCTGTACAAGGAACCCGAGATGTATTAACATTTCTTATGTGCTTTTCCATATTTGTAAGCTGGAAGTGCTTGAATTTGTGGAATCAGATGGTTGCTGGATCTTCTTGATGCCCGAAGTTCGAAGCCAAGGACCGAAATCACCAACCTGGGCATTTTCTTCCTTATATGTGCAATTATCCTCTCCATGCCCAATTCGGCCACATGCATAACAAAAATTAGTAAGCTCTCATACTTAAACTCAATCCACAAATCAGGTAAACCTTCCCGTTCCAAAGTAAATCCAGGAACTAGAGGTTCCTTAATATTTATTGCTACACGAAATCAAAGAAAGCTTCTACCAAGATCCATGCCTTCACCAACACAATCTATATCAACTAAATGACCAAGCTTTACAGCAAGCTCAGTAGCATAGTGTTTATGCAACTTACCTAGAGGTAGTCCATGTGCTTTAACCCAAAACTCAACAACTGAGAATTTCACTTCAGCAAGTGTTATGTTTGGATTCTATGGTACCGATGATAGAATATTCCCCATCACGGACCATGGACTATCTGCCATAATTTTATCCCTATCTTCTTTAATTGAAAAACAAAAGAGGATGATATTGATATTACGCTCCCATGGATTTATATAGCGAAAAGTTTTCTTGTCTTCCAGGCCCCGTTTATGATATTAATAACTCATTGCTTGTTAAGAACACGCTTCTCGGTCCATATTTTACCAAGCAAACAAAAGTTCGGTGATTGAGGGATTATGGTTTGATTGATATCCATTTTCAAAGCAGCAAACTAAGGATAATATATGGGTATATATATGTATGCCACGATTTGGGTTGAGCGACAATATTGGGCTAAATGTTAAGATTGGGCCAAGTATAGAGATGCGTTATAAGTTCTGGCCGAGCCCAATAATGTAGTGTTTACAGGATTATTACATCTTATATAATGTACTCCTTTCTTCATTTTAGCGTTATGAATGAGAATGAATTGTTTTTAAGTTTTAACTTTACTTTTCCTGCATTTTTCTTCCTTGTTCTTTATTCATGTTCTTAGTTTAAAATTTAGAAAATCTAAAAGGTTGTCTAGATCATGACAAATGGTATCAGAGCCACTGATTTCTCGGACATGACGAACAATATTTGTATTGATTTTTCTTTCCCTCAATACTCTTCAAATCTTTTTTTAAACCCTAATTTCTATCATTTGTACCAAAACACACCACCTCCAACTCCTCTACATCAGTATACACCACCTCCAACACCTCCATATTTCTATCACCATGTTCAACCACCACCATATCAATTTTATACCACTACTTACACACCATACATTTTTTCGATGCTGATTACCGATGTTACCAAGAATTATTACACCAATCGGATGATAAGGTAATTCAGTTGGATGCAAAAATGGGTCAAATCCGCAAGCTCATTGAGAAGAACAATAAAGTGACCAATGGCGGTGATATTGTTCAGGAAGATGAGTTTGAGGTAAGTGCGGAAGCTTGCAAAAGAAGTGTGGAAGTTGAAGCAGGAGAGCAGGGGATGGATAAACTCAATCGAATGATAAATATACTTGAGAATATGGGAAAACGCCTAGCTGATATGTCAAAACCGGTGAAAGAGAATACTAATGAAGATAATATTGAGGCAAAGTCGATGTCCTAAAATAAGGTAAATCAGTCTTCTAATATGCTTGCTCTTGTCTCAATTGTTGATGGTTTAGATGATTTGTGTAGAGTTGAGAAAATAGTTGATGATGATAGTGGGGATTTGAAACAATTTCAAGTATTAGAAACTGCTAAATATGCCCCTGAAGTATTTGATGTGAGTCCTCAAACTGATTCTATTTTTTTGCTATTGAATCAAGTGAAAAATCTGTGAACAGTGATTTTATGTATCATTTTACCATGCATGAGATGATTTCAATTTCTTGGATTCATGAGAATGAATATGGTAAAGCTCTTGGGAAAGCTTCACTTAATTATAAGAATAGAATAAATGCAACTAATGTGTTTGTTGAAAGTTTCGAGACAAAGTGTAATACAACTTTGTGTTACATGCTTCATGAAGATGAGCATGGTAAGTATCAAATGAAAGAGAGACATAAGGAAAAAAGACAAAGGTCGATTTAATGAAAATAAGAGTCTTGTTAACTCTGAACTTGTTGAACCGGAATTGTATCAGGCTTACAAAGGGATGGTACATACAATGATAGAAGTAGATGAAAATTCTTTTAAAGATAAGGTTTCACTGATGATGATTTTTTTGGGTTTAGTATATGGATTTGGTAATATAAGAGGTTGTAAACTGTTTAACAATAAGATTCAGAGAAATTTAGTGGTTTGGGATGATGATGGTGATATAATGTGCTATAAGATACTGCAAGAGGATGAGTACGGTAAGTTTGAGATTCTAACAGAAAGTAGTAAACACATATATGAGGCGGAGTTGCTCGAGAAGAGTATTGTAATTTTCATTTTATTTAATTGTTTTTGTGGCGATGGTAGTTTGTATAAGACTGTTCGTTTAGATTCTCTATGTCGTCAGTTTGATAAGGTGCCCTAGAATGAACTGGCTAATTGGAATGTTTTCATTTCAAATGCGATTAAAGAATTCATGCTTAATGAGTTATTTAATTGCTTTTGTTATAAGTCTCAGAATGATGTTGTTTATATAGATGGCTATTCTGCTTGCTCTACATTGTTGGTTGCGTATGTTAGATATTTGTCCTGGTTGAATAATCGAGAAATTCATTTTTGTTCACCAAAATATGGTCTCTCAATTAAACCGACAGTAGCAAATTATTTTACTTGTTTCTAAATCATGCTTGAGACTATGAAACCTATAGTAGGTTTGTTTGAGATTCTGCCTTCAAATGATGTTATTGTTTGGACCATGCGCAAGGTATTTATAGCATTTAAGCAGGAGAGTAAGGCTGAGAAAGCTTTGGAGGCTCTTAAAGAAATTCAGTCGGAACATGCGTGTGTGATTCGAGATGAGGAGGAGATTTCGAGTTTGCCTACGAAGGAACTTGTTCCCGGAGATATTGTCGAGCTTGTGGTTGGGGATAGAGTGCCAGCTAATATGAGGGTTTTGAGTTTGATTAGCTCAACTCTTCGTGTTGAACAAGGTTCGTTGACGGGAGAGAGTGAAGCAGTTAGTAAGACAATTAAGCTAGTGGTGGAAGATATTGATATTTAGGAAAAAATGCATGGTGTTTGTAGGAACAACTATTGTGAACGAGAATAGTATTTATATGGTTACTCAGATTGGTATAAGAACGGAAAGGGAAGGTGCACTTTTAGATTCATGAAGCTTCACAGAGTGAGGAAGATACACCATTGAAGAAGAAGCTGAATGAATTTGGAAAGGTCCTTACATTATTGATTAGTTTAATTTGTGCATTGGTTTGGCTAATTAATGTTAAGTACATCCTTTCTTGGGAGTATGTGGATGGTCGGCCTGCAAATTTCAAGTTCTCGTTTGAAAAGTGCACTTGTTATTTTAAAATTGATGTGACATTACCTACTGTTATTACAACATGCTTAGCCCTAGGCACACGTACGATGGCTCAAAATAATGCTCTTGTTCGGAAGCTGCCTAGTGTAAAAACTCTTAGGTGTACAGCTGTGATTTGCTCAGATAAAACAGGTACATTGATGACTAATCATATGGCTGTGGCTAAGTTTGTTGCAATGGGTCCTAATATAAGCCATGTCAGATCGTTCGATGTTCAAGGGACCACATATAATTCTTTTGGTGGAAAAACAGAAAATTGGACTCATGGTCAAATGGATGTTAATATTCAAACTATTGCGAATATTGCATCTATGTGCTACGATTCCAGTATTGATCAAACAAGGAATCACTATGTGGCTAGTGGACTGCTTACTGAAGCACCATTAAAGGTTCTGGTTAAGAAAATGGGACGTCCCGATGGACTGAATTCAAGTTCATCCTTCGATCTTGGTAACATACAATGGTGCTGTCGAATGTGGACTGGAAGTGTGTCCCACATAATAACACTTGAATTTGATCGTGATAGGAATTCAATAGGAGTGATAGTGAATTCTAAGTCAGGAAGAAGGTCATTGCTTGTGAAGCTCAAGAATGCCGAGAATGTTATCTTACAAAGCTTTCATGAAATTTTGTCAAAAACTTTACTTATTTTGGATTTTGCATACAATGAAGACCCTCCAGAGTTTGCAACATATATCGGTGATAAAGACCATCCAGCTCATGAGCTTTTACTCAATCCCACCAACTACTCTTTTATTGAGAGTAAACTAGTCTTTGCTGGTTTGGCTAGTCTAAGAGATCCTCCTCGTAAAAATGTTCCCCAGGCCATTGAGGATTGCAGAGCAGCTGGCATTCAAGTTATGCTTATAACCGAAGATAATAAGGACACTATAGAAGCTATTTCTCATGAAATAGGTGTTTTTGGGCCAAATGAGGACATCAGTTCTAAAAGCTTAACAATGAGATAGTTCATGGATCATCGAGACCAAAATGCTTATGTAAGACAAAGCGACGACCTTTTATTTTACAGGGCAGAATCAAGGCATAAACAAGAGATAATGAGCCCGCTAAAAGAAGATGGTGAAGTGGTTACAATGATGGGTGACGGGGTCAATGATTCACATGCATTAAAATTGGCTGGCATCGGCATTGCTACGGTATTCTCAGTGCTGAGGCTTGCAGGCAAACATTGAAAAAGTACAAGGTTTATTCAAATTATATCTTTGAGGATACAGATGTTTTAAAGGAGAGGAAAATGTCATGATTTGGGCTAATGACAATATTGGGCTAAATGTTAAGATTGGACCAAGTATAGAGATGAGTTATAAGTTCTGGCCGAGCCCAATAATGTAGTGTTTACAGGATTATTACAGCTTTTATAATGTACTCCTTTCTTCATTTTAGCGTTATGAATGAGAATGAATTGTTTTTAAGTTTTAACTTTCTTTTTCCTGCATTTTTCTTCCTTGTTCTTAATTCATGTTCTTAGTTTAAAATTTAGAAAATCTAAAAAGTTGTCAAGATCATGACGATGTACTTATTTATATATACTATAGATAATAGAAATAGATAAAGAAGTTAGTAAGAAACTGTAGAAAAGCTGTGGAATCCAGTAAAATCACAAAGGGTAGAGATTCTACACCGAGAAGAGAACCCCCATCCAGAGCCCACTTAAACCCTAGGAGAGAGAGAAATCGTTAAATCGCCCTGCAATTAACGAGAGAAAAAATAATCATAATGTATTAAAAAAATTATTTTATATAAAAATAAATAATAATCTCTTCAATTTTTTTGCAGTGTTGTTTATCTCATATATTATTTAAATAATTTTAATTTTAAGAATATCATTTTCTCAAATGAAAGATAATATGTACAATAAATTTATTATATTTATATGTGAATGAAACGGTAATACTTATATATTTTTATTTTTCAATTATAAAATATATTAATATAAATATTTAAAAATAATGTACCCTCCTTGATCAGTAGACCCTGTGCGATTGCACACCTCATACATATTCAGGCACCCTCTGGTAGAATCCAAACCCGCATTATTACCACTTAAACTATATTCGTGCATCTTAAACGATCCAACCTTACTCGAATCAACGCACGAATCAATCTCATTAATCTCAAACACCAGATATCTCCTCTCTCCAACCACATTACCCTCATCATCCTTAATTTATTTCCGAGTTGACTTTCCATCCCACGTACTGCACCCCGCTTTTTTCAATGTATTTTCAGCATTTCTCGAACAAGCCTTATTTGAACCAATTGATCTCGAAAGTTTTGATAATTTAGAAAACACAAACATGCACTTTTCGGTGTCTTTTAGACGAGGGGAGAAGAACCAAGATTGATCATCATTAGGAAAAAATATCACGGGTTCGAAGAAGGGCCATAAACTTTTCTGAATATGATTAAGTTTCCTATAACCATTGGGTTCAGATAAACAGTGATTAGCTTTTGGTCAAACGGATCAAATCTGAAGCCTTTTGCATAATTACTTGTTTCCATCTTCTTTACTCACTCTATAACAAATAACTCGAAAGGTGTGGGTTTATTTTTTGAAGAATAAATTAGATGTGCTCGCTACTTTCAAGAAGTGGAAGACTGAAGTTGAAAAATCAGACTGATTTGAAGGAGAAGAGTTTGATGTCAGATAATGGTGGTGAATACAGTAGTGATAAGTTTAAAAGTTATTTTTATAGAATATGGGATTATAATGATTAAAACTATTCTAGAGACACCACAACATAATGGTGTTGTGGAGCGCATGAATAGAACCTTGAATGAGAGGGCCAAGAGTATGAGATTACATGTAGGCTTGTCAAAGATTTTTTTGGGCAGATGCAGTTAGCACAACATCGTATCTCATAAATAAAGGACCTTCAAGTCCTTTGGGGTTTAAGATTCCTAAAGAAGAGTGACAAGAAAAGGAGGTAAATCTTTTACACTTGCGAGTTTTTGGTTGTGTTTCTTATGTGCGTGTTGTTAAACATTCTGATAAAGGACAAGCTTGATCCTAAAGAAAATAAGTGTATCTTCATTAATTATTGCTCAGATGATATGGGTTATCGTTTCGGGGATGAACTGACGAAGAAAGAGTTTAGAAGTAGAGATATTACTTTTAATGAGAATACATTGTATAAGGATAAGCTTGCAGTCGATTCTGATTTTACAAAGGAACAACCTAAGAAAGAGAAAACAGTGCTTGAAGATATTACAGAAAAAGATCTTGTAGAAAATAGTGGGAGTTCGGAGAATGTTGTTGACACAGTTCCAGTTACTCCACATACTACAGTGAAGATCTGGCAAAATTGTGAGGCCACCACAAAGATTTTCTCCTTCAGCATATTATATGTTATTGACCATGACCGAGGATGGAGAGCTTCGGTATTATTCAGAGGCAGTACAGGTGGATGATTCCGTGCAGTAAAAATCAGCCATGGAAGAGGGGATGAGTTCGCTTGAGAAGAATGAAACTTGGTCTTTAACAGAGTTACCAACCGGAAAGAAGGCTTTACAGAATAAGTGGGTGTTCCGGATCAAAGAAGAACATGATGGCAGCAAGAGATACAGGGCGAGGTTAGTAGTCAGGGGTTATCAATAGAAAAAGGATATTGACTATACTAATATATTTTCTCCCGTTGTTAAGATGACTACAGTTAGAATTGTGCTAAGTATTGTGGTTGTAGAGGAATTACATCTAGAGCAACTAGATTTTAATACCGCGTTCTTACGTGGTGATCTTAAGGAAGATAACTACATAATTTAGCCAGAAGGATTTCAGGTAGCTGTGAAAGAAAACCTTGTTTGCAAGCTTATAAAAAGCTTGTATGGTTCGAAGCAAGCACCAAGACAATGTTACTTAAAATTTGACAGCTTTATCATGAAGAATGGGTACACGAGGAGTGTCATGGATCATTGTTGCTACTTTAAAAAGTTTGATTCATCTTATATCATATTATTGTTGTATGTTGATGACATGTTGATAGCAGGATCAAACATGAGGGAAATCAACAGGTTAAAAAGATAAATTTCTGAGGAGTTTGAGATGAAGGATATGGGTATAGCAAAACAAATACTTGGTATAAGCATCATAAGCGATAGATCCGAAGGTACTTTTAAATTATCTCAAGAGAAGTATATTGAGAAATTGTTACAGAAATTCAGTGTCCAGGATGCGAAGACCAGAAGTACACCGTTAGCGACTCACTTTAATCTCACGAAGAAGCAGTCATCTAAAACAGACGAAGGCAAGAAGAATATGGCTAAAGTTCTGTATGCATCTGTGTTGGCAGTTTGACGTATGCAATGGTGTGTACAAGGCTAGATATTGCTCATGCAGTAGGAATTGTTAGCAGATTTATGTCTAATCCAAGAAGAGAGCATCGGGAAGCAGTCAAGTGGTTGTTACGCTACTTGAAAGGCACATCCGAAGTTGCACTATATCTCAGTAAGACAGATGTTATCTTGAAAGGGTTGTCTGATGGGGTGGATGTTTGGATATATGAAAAAGTACAAAGAGTTATATTTTCACTTTGGGTGGCACCGCAGTTAGTTGGATGTCTCGACTTTTAACCACAGAAGCAGAATACATGGTTATCTCTAAAGCTAGCAATGAGATGATTTGGTTGAAGAATTTGCAAGAAACAGGCGGACAGTGCTTTGTATAACGACAGTTAGAGTGCCATTCATCTTGCTTAAGAATCACGTGTTTCATGCTATGACGAATCATATTTAGCTGAGATAACACTTTACAAGACAGTTGATTAGCAATGATACTTTGTCCTTGAAGAAAATCCTTTTTTTTTGTCAGGGATAACGTTTTCGTTAATAAAAAGTATCCAAAATACAATAGAAGAGTATATCTTTCATCCATAAAGTTTATTATCTAACCGAAGATCATGCAAGAC
>PHNY01112668.1:17815-37700 GCA_003724115.2 Anethum foeniculum | reverse complement strand
GGGGGGGGGGGGCTTATTTCCAATTTAAATTTAAAGCTTAAAACAGTCACTATTCATTTTAGTACATTAGAGCATATTGTAGTTATTAGCTGTGTTAATAAAATTAACTAATATTGAATATATAACGGGAGTTTCTACGCAGCTAGTACATTAGAATCATTGCCTGTAAGCTGTAAGTATGTTCTATGTTTAGTATGTAAAGTTTAACATGTATTTTCTTATTAACAACTTATAACATTAGCACATTATACTGTTTGTATAATATTTTATCAAAACATATAACGAAAAAGAAATAACTTCAGTAAAATCATATTCTTGTTAAAATCATTTCATTGAGTTAGAAAGGCAAGTAGGTGCTACCTCCTTAAGTATGTTTTCAAACAAATGAGACCGCAAGTAATCAGGAATTTCACGGCTGACATGTCCATCAAATATAGCAAATAGACCAAGCTCATTGTTCTCTACTTGCTTAAACTGTGAAAAAACATAGTCTTCCATGTCATGATATGATTTTCCCTTTACCAAGTGATATCCATGTCTTAGGTGCTTCGACAACTTACTCTTTCCCTTGCCACTGTCCGCTACAGCTGAATCTAAACAAGCCTCCTGCAAGTTAATGAAGAACCTAAGAACTAGCAAGAACAGAAGAAATTTTTTTGGTAAATATACTGAACTTGATGAACATGTAGAAAAGAAAAAAATATAGAAGAGTGCTGTTTAGCTCAAACAGTTACGTAATCTGTCTACCACACTATAAATATAAAAGAACAAAAACATTAACAATTGAACGTGATTATCCTCACTGTAAGACAAACCATTTTAGCTTGTTCTACAGATAGTGAAACTAGTAATTACCAGTAAAATAGAAAAATAGCTCAAGTGGTAAGAGCTTATAGTACAATTTTTGCCACCAAATCTATCTGTTTAAGTTCTTTAAAAACGCAGTACCTACTGACCCTGATAAACCTTTTCACTAATTATTTACATCAGCTGTCAATTTAGTCTTGTACATTTACTGTATGGCTGGTTATACAATTTTATTTTGAATTTACCAGTTAGGAGTATAAGAAATTCCAAAAACATTCCAGAACACTATGGCTTCTTCTACTTTAGAGATTAAGGAACATAAGTAAAATATGGTTCACCAGAAATGACACTTTGTTCCTCTTAACATTATGCAATTTCTTGACTTGAGATACCTTTTGATTAATACAATTAAAGCTTACATAAACATATAAAAATCATAAACAACTAAACAAATATTTCACAATGCACGTTAATTATTATATATTCAACGAGATAGAAAGGAATAAGGATATAATAAGTAGAATCTGCAGCATCATCAATTATACAACACATAAAACATAAGTAGATTCAAGTAATACCTTCATCTTTGTTGTACAAAATGGGAGATCAACTCAAAAATTCTATTGTTTTGATGAGGGAGAGATATGTGGAGGTTAAAGGACACGTGTTTGTCTTATATGCAAAGTTTAGATATAGCAGGGTTCCAGTAGCTTCACACGTGTTGTTTATGACCCCGCATTTTCAGCCATCATCACTTCTATAAAATTTGGTACACAAAAAGTTATGTGACTCATGAGTTTTATATTTTAATTGAATTATTAATATAAATATAGGGACTCATTTTAATAAATGTATGCCACATATTTATTTTGTAAATAATTTTGTATACAATTTTATGTACCCAGTATTATTCTTTTCTAAAATTGTAGTAAATGAATATCACTAAAATTATATAATATTGCAATAACAATCCATACAAGCACGCGTAAAAATTGGTGTATGGTTGAATATTTAAATTACTTTATATGATAAAATTGTTACCATATAGGTTGAAATTATATTTATCTGAATTATAATTTCACTGTGTTGTACTAAAAACAACGCATTTAAATGCATAATATTACTATAATAAAGTTGGTAAAAAATACAGTATTGATTGGAAATAAAATAGGTCCCTGAGCTTAGGTACTTGTCGTGCTGTTACTGACATGGGTTGTATTAACCATCCAACCAATTAAACTCAACCCATTTTTAATCGGAAAAATCCGATTAAATGAAAACTGAATAATAAACAATATTTTACTTGTTAAACCTGAACGTAAATGAAGGCACGGTTTACATATATTTTTATCCTAATTCAACCCAATTCGATTCATTATTATATAATTTTAAATTTTATATAATTTTTTAAGAAGATAAATATCAAATTAAGTACTCATTTAAAAATGACTCAACTTATTCACTAATTTGATATTTTATATCAAATTAGTCACTAAAAAATTGAAATTTTGTATTAATTCAATCATTATCTGATGAATACAAAATTTCAAATCAATGACTAAGTTGAGTCAAATTTAGAATAACCGATTAATTTGATATATTTGGATGAAATAAGTGGTTACTTTGATATTTATCCCTATAAATCTCATTTTTTAAATTTGATACGAATTACACGTCTTCTTAAATGTTTTTGTATATTATCTTTTATGCTAGAATTTTGTTTGTTAAATTTCAACATGAGAATGAGAGATGAGATATAATATTGAAACTTTTTTTTATACAATCATTCAACCCACAAACCCACAAATCGACCCAACCCGACTCAAACCGATGTACAACCTTAAGATTGAGTTACATATTTATATTTCACGGGTTGGATTAAAAAATTTCAAACTGCTCTAATTGGGTCGGATTATAAAAACGTGTCTAACACGATTAACCCGACCAATGTGGGATGAAGTCAAAAAATAACGACTTTATACTGTAATAACGAGAATAACAATTCTTGATTAGGTCGAAAAATAACAGACTGAATACACATTTCGTATTGAGTACCATGTACTACTACGCATTCGTGGCCCGAATAACCACTCAATACGCAAATGGAATTTGGGTAATTTAAAGCAAATTTATATTTATAAAAATGAGACGCAATAGCCGGATTAAATATGACATTTTTTTAAAAAATAGAATACGCAAGTTGAGTACCCCTGAAAATATATTATATTTAATTGAAGGATGCACAATTGAAGTTTGGGTATTCATGAATACGCATTACTGGTTTGAGTATTATGACAGGTAGGGTAATGGGCCGGTTCGGCTCGATTTTTGAATAAAATCGGAACCGGAACAATTTATTTTCGGTTTTAAAAATTGAAAACTGCAATTACAACCAAATTATCGGTTCGGTTTCGGTTTTAAAAAGCCCGGTTTGGTTTTAATTGGTTCGGTTTCGGTTTAAAAACCGGAAAAAAATAAATATTATAAATTAGATAAACAAAATATGATTTAAAAATTATTTCGACCTCTGCAGCAAACTTACAGTGGATCCAGTAAATTCAATATATAGCATTCCAGTTTCCGCATGCTACAGCAGCAGTAACAAATTACTAACACAAACATTGGGTCTGGCATGTCCGTTAAGTCGGCTTATTAACTTATATAAGCCCGTAAGTATTTATTGACAAGTTTTTGTCAGTCCAACTTATAAGTCGAATTTACAACTTATAAGCTGATAAGTTAAATGTTGGTAATGACGTACTTTTTCTCAACTTATATTGATTTTTCGTTTTTTTATTAATTTTAGTTTTTAAGTATATGTTTTAAAATATTAATCTAACTTATAATTCACGAACTAAAATAATTAAATTTAAAAATTATTTATTTTAGTTCATTTAAATAAAATAAAAATCCTGAAATATACCAAACACTTATATAACTTATAAGCATTTATCTACTTACCACTTATAAGACACTTATTCATTTTAAATCATAAGTTACATATTTTAAGATTTCCCAAATAGACACATTATGTTTTTTGATTTATAAATAAGAAAGTAAGACACAAGCATGGTTCTAAAAGTTCTCGATTTTATTGATTAATTCCCGATTAATTCATTATAAAGCACTTGATTTGATCCAATTTTTAAATTTGATTAATCGGTATGAATTATTCTTGATCTGTACATTATGAATAAATGTAACGCCCCCAAATCCGGGGTCAGAGGATTTGGTCGTCACACTAAAATCTCAAAATAATAAACCTGTTTAACAATTGAAATAATCTTCAATTACTGGCCAACAGTTGAAATATAATATCAGACCCCAACTAAACCAAGATCTTTTAGGTTACAGTTCTAGAAACAAGAATCCAAAATTCCACAATATTAAAATTTCCTTTATCTTTTATACATTTCTCAACAATTTACAATCTCAAAACTTAACCCGCTAGTATAGCTTCGAAAAGAAGCATACTAGGCCTAACTAGACGATAATATAAATAATATAATTACAAACAACTAATATGATAAAACTTACCCTATTCCCGCATTCCTTGAATCAAACATCTTCATAAAGGCATCTTTCTCTTAATCTTCCGGAACTACGCAACTAAACTCCGCTAGTCTACTCTTTCACTGGAAGGTTAAATTTAAAACAGGCAAGTATGAGCGAAAGAAATGCTCAGCCAGTATAACAAGAACATAATATGACAATTCAAAACAGTTTCAAATAAAACTGATATCTGCTATCAAGCAGAACTTTTATAACAATAAATTTCTTTGAAGCAAAGAAATGGTCAAGGAATTCAATATTTAATTCCTTAACAGTCTTAATATCATTTTCATATTTCTCATCACTTTTTCCCCATAAAATTCTTTTGATTGTTAAGAAACTGAGGATTCAACAATAATCTAATCTCAACAAGAATTGGAGTTCATAAAACAATATCCACATTAATATCTGAAAGACAGATAAACAACAATATTTGAACAGTAAATAAAGCTATCATAAGCTTAAATCAATTAGCGGTAAGTTTGGATTGGAATCCTTAACTGATGGGTGTACTATCACAGTTAATCAGTTCGTGTGATAGCACCGGATCATACCTCGTAGAGGTATGTCCAAAACACAAGTACCAAATAGAAGGCAACACATTGGCCTTTGGCAAATAAATGGTATTATAAATATTTTATATAATACCTAGCCCTTCACTAGACCGCCGTCCCGGCCTCTTACGCATTCATCCAATCAAAATAATTTTTCCGCAAGGATTCGAATCTGGATAGCATAGTTATTCACTATCTATCGAAAAGGAAATTACCTTTTGGTAGAACAATTACCGGAATAACCTGATGTCAATAATCCATTGACTTTCCGGACACCATGTCCCACAAGAATATTTTATAAAACAGTACAGTGTTCGGGGATATAAAATCCATCTACTTTTGAATTTATACTAGCAAAGCAGTACTTGTATAATCAGAATAAACACATTTTGATATTTAAAACATTTAACTATTCTGAAAGTAGAATAGTGGGGAAAATACTTGCCTTTGGTCCTTAACAATTACGCACACTCGCAACTAACATAATCATCTCATTCTGACATCTCGTGACATCATCAACTCGGGCGCTAACAGCCTGACATGCAATCTCAGTCAATTCCTCTTTATCCAATCTATCTGATTCTGATCATCTCGAATGACCCGCATCTATAATCAAAAGATCCACTCAATTGTCTGAACGAGAAATACTCAACGAATTGCTCGACTACAATCTTATTGTCTACCCAAACGATAACCCCTAATACGGAGCAATCACATATCAAATACCACACGAATCTTAACCAGTTAAGCACACAAACATATAGTGCGCGTGTGCACATAATCCACATAGTACGTAAACACACAAGCCATGCAACACGTAACTCGGTTCGTCAAAAAATTTGATTCAGTGTGTTTAAAACTGAAATCGGGTCAAACACAACTTTTCGGTCAAAACCTGACTCAGAAATATTTGTAAAAGACTCGACCTTTTCATAGAAAATGAATTGGGTCTCGAAAGTATTTTTAATAGAAACGGAATAATTTTCTGAGTCTAGACGCGTTCGTTTTGTTTAAAACGGACAAACAATCTATTTATTATGAATAAAATAAGAATAAATCAATTAATAATAATATTAATTGATTATTCACTATTTTATAAATCTTTAAAAGTTGAAAATAATATTTAAAAGTATCATTTAACTTAATTATAAATAAATTTATTTTATTTAACTATTTATAAATTAAATTAATTGATTAAATGAATTAATCAATTAATTAAATAATTAATTAATTAATCAAAATAATTTATAAATAAGTAAATCAAATGGGGAATATTTGGAAATAATTCCAGAAATTAAGTTATGAAAATAAAGGAAATTTAGTTAATTATTAAAATAATTAACTAAATAGGATTTTCAATTATAGAATTTAAATTTCTAAATAAAAGAAACCATTTTGAATTATTATTAAAACCATAAATCAAAAACACATTTAGAAACTAGGTTTGGGACAGAAGGGATCAAGCAGCTGGGGTGAAGGGTTGCAGGTGGCCGGAGACGTGGGGAAGATGACCGGAGGCGTGAAGAACACGCCGGAATCCGGAAAAATTTCCAGAAACCGGTGAGTTCTCAAGTTCCCGGTGAACTTTCGGCGTCCCAACCAAGCCCCAAAACATCACCCCTGAACTTGTTTCTGGTGCCTATCCGATCTACAACCTCCCAGCAGTCCAACCGTGATAAGATTCAGGCCAAAACAACTCGGAATAACGGATTCCGATCAAAACAATCTAAGAACATGATCATTCCGGCCAAACTACCAAACTCGGTCATATCTCAACTAAATTGACGGATAATATACCAAAACAAAGCTTAAGGCACGTACAATCTATTCATACTATCGAAATTGATGAACGAACAACAGACAACCCTGAAAAACGAATTCAAAAGTCGGTAAAAACCAAAAATGCTACTACACCCCTCCAGAAATCAATTAACAAATTCAACTACACAAATAGACTATACAGATCATGTCAAAGCTATTTCTAACATCAAAAATACTGGACAATCATCATAATTGAAGAACTAATTTTGACCCATAAATTAAAAAATCGAATTAATCGGAAAAATCAACCTTTGTTGATGAAATTGGTTTCATTCAAAAGAGCTTGAGAAGGGTTTGATTTGGTTATTTGAGCATTAAGAACAAACACCTACAACTCCGGGAATCATTTGATGAAGTTGAAGAACAAAATTTCTCCCCCAAATCTTATCTGCAGAAATTTGATATTATCTGAAATTTTCTGACTTTTTTTTTATGAAATTAAAAATCCTATTTTTGGCTATTTATAATTACGGGAAATAAAGCCCCGTAATTCACTTTAACTATACACGGTTCGTTTAATTAAAATAGTTGGCCCGAAATATTTATTTATGGGAAAGTAATATTTTTAATTAAATATAAAATTTATATCAAAATTCCCCAAATTTCACGTACGCTTCAAAAACGCAATAATAACGAGCCGATAAATTTTGCAAGGTTTGACGTCCCGGTAGGGTCCCGGTCCGATAATTTTTAATAAACCAAAATATTTTCTAAACTATAAATAAGCCCCGAAATTAATTATAAGATATACCAACTCTCGTAAAATGAGACGGAACGCGTATAAATCACATATGCTACTTTAAAATGAACTTAATGAACATATAACTTCACATAATTGCAATTTAAACACATAACGATTATCCTAAAAATAATCTGATGCTTACGGGATCATAGATAATAATTACCACATAATATTTTATGGCCAAAAATATTTTAATTTAAATAAACTCATAATATTGCATTTAACAAGTAACTAAACAGTCATGAAATATTCTATTTGAATATTTTCACAACTCGCCCGATATGAGAGTGACACGGATAAAATACCGGTAAAATATAATTTTACATTTTAAAGGACATAATTAAATATGTCCACAAATTCTAAAAATATTAAATCAATCACAAATATGCATATTCCACATTCCAGAATATTTTTATATTATCAATAAATAAAATTTTGAACCTAGATGAAATACCGGATTTAATTTGGATGCGGATAAATATCCACTCGATCCCCAGAATTAAAAAAAAAACTCAATTTTCCGATATCAGTAAAACGACCGACTTTTAATAACCATTTTGAAAATGGTAAAAGTAGTAACTATTTTCTCAATCTCGAAAGGGATCGATACAACACTAACAATTATCACATTGAGCATGTTAAGGATAGAAAACACCACATAGGAATAAAAATATCCAAAATTTTATTCCTCTCACTATAGAAAAATCACATAAATGTATTCACATAATAATAAAATAAATCCTGAAAATATGGGATATTACAATAAATTCTAAGATATAAAATAAAATTTTAATAAATATTAAATTATTATGAAATATATAATATGTTTGTAATGTTGGACACAAGAGCCAAGTTACTGTGCTTTGTCATTTTGAAATATTGTAAAGTGCTAGCAGTGCAAGTATGTAGATGTACAGAATGCAACTCATAGCTGACTTGATGACAAGTATACAAAATTACTACAAAAATACTCAAGGTTGTCCAGAATCAGAGTGACTAAATTTTCTTGCAAAATTTAACTATAGTTACAAATTCTACAATTTGTATAAATTGTATATATATTTTATATATTTAGGGTCCTGATCTAATAGAAACTAATTTAAAATAGAAACTAGAAACCAGGCCTATTCTTTCTAGAAACCAGGCCTATTCTTTACAAATTTAAATATACTAGCTGCCTTATTAAGCTCACCAAGGACCTATCCCAATATTTAATCGTTGATTTGATAGCTACGATCCATTCTCCTACATTTATCTTTCTACACACAGATAACAGATGTACAGACATACAACATCACCATCTTTACCACCATATCTGATCTAAACTGAAATCACTATTTTATATTACTAAAATAATGGATTAACGCTGAAATCACTAATTTGTTTTACACAAATATCTAATAAGTGCTATAAAAATCACCAAATTATTGCATAAAAATCACTAAAAATTGATACAGAGCATTTATATATTTATGTATAGCCATTACACCACTACCTCCTATATCACCATTATCACCATCGTTGTTGTGCAATAACCACAATCTCAAATAGAAATCACTAATTACATTCATTAATTCTTATCATCAAATTTTTTTAAAAAAATGCTCTTTTATTCTTTAATGCCTTTAATCACCACATCACAATTAAGAAAGATGTGATATTATCTGAATCTATGGAGGTCTGTGCTTGATTTTTGAAAAAGAAAATTGAAATTCACGATGATTACTATATGTAGGGAGAGGTTGGGAAGAGAGAGGGCGAGGTCGTCGGAAAAAGAAAAATTCAGGAAAGATGAAGAGAGGAAAGTAAGTAGAAGAGAGTGAAAAGGCGGGATAACGATGGCGATGGTGGGAGTAAGGCGGGATAGTGGCAGTGTTTTGGGATGGGGCAGGTGTGGGGTTGGTAGCAGTAAAGTGAAAGTGGAGTGGGTGGGTGTAGTGTAAAATAGGGGGTTTCTAGGTTTTATTCTAATTTTAATTTCTATTTAACCATTTTCCTATATATTTATTTATATTAATAATCGGTTCGGCTTGATTTTTTCGGTTCGGTTGTAATCTATAACCGAAACCAAACCATTGAAATCGGTTCGGTTTTTTATTTTTCAATTTCCGTTTCGGATCGATTTTTATCAGCTTCGGTTCGGTTTCAGTTTTATTTCGGTTTTTTCTCAGCCCTTGACCAGTGGGGTTTAGCTCCATTGCAATTCTGATTAGTACAGCGGTTAAAACAATCTTACATATTTAAAAACTAAATTCGCATACGTGGTCTGGTAATGAAAACGGTATTTTTATTCATCTCTCCCGACAAATGGTATTCTTGTTTTTCTTAATTAAAAAAATGTTTTTTTTTTTACATTTTTTCCCCATGTGCAGCGCTAGCTGCCATCTTCTTCTTCTTTCTAATCTATGGCTTGTTCTTTGGAGCATCTCCTTGTTCTTCTTTGTCTTTTAACTTGATCTTTGAAATTTTAGCGTGGTGCCACTTGAAGAGTCTTTTTTGCCTGGCTTCCATTGAAAGGCTTACAACCACCCCTTTTGGCAGGGTCCTAGATACCAGTAGCAGGTGAGGTCATACAAATCAATCTCAGATATAACCTGCATTTGCAAACATGATTCATGGGAATCAAAGAACAAAATATTTTTGATCCGAGCCTTAGCCTTATTTCTTGTGTCATGCATACAAGTATTAAAATCATGAGAATCAGAGATAATGATCACCTCCTTTGATTTCCAACACTTACGAATAAGTAATAGTAGCATGAGTAAAAGAATGACACATGCATGCTTCAAATATTAGGAGGTAACCATCCACTTCCTTAAAAGCGTTGTCATTAGGTAAATCTTTTCCTACTAGAAACTCAAAGAGTTTTTTTGTGCGACAAAAAAAGTCATAAATAAAAAAATTGGAATAATCCGAATAGAAAAATAGGCCCATTTCATTCTTAATAGGAAATCAACATACCTATTGTTTGTGGCTAATCAATATGAACTAGAACTCGTTTCTCTATTAAGATATGTATATGTATAATATAAATAATAATTTCTTGGTTTAGGGATTAGTAAACTATAAAAAGCTTTTAACCCTATCAAAAAATTTGTCCAAATGAACAGGCCAAGATGGTACAACACAAGTAGGTCTAGAACAGAGGACAACAATTTCCACAAAAGCGGTAACATAGTTTCATGACTCATTGTAATGAGCTGCAGCAAGAATATCATTGTCAAAGGAGTTTGGTTTCTCTATAGAGCTAGCCAACTAATAAATACAGTATTATTGATGAACCAGAAAGCAAAAGAAATGCCACTAAGTTGGATCCAAACATTAGCACTTTCTCTTGTTTCCTTAAAAAGTTTTGTGAAAAACAACTGAAGTAAAACAGGCCCTTAGACAAACCAATACATCCAAATTCTTCCATTACGAACTCATTAAAACTCAATTTTAGATATCCTCAATAGTACCAACACAATTAAAAAAAATCCTCAATCTAATCTATTATTAGATTTTGTCTTGATATAATCAAACAGTAAGAATCTTCATATGGCTTTGTTTGGATGGGGGGTTGAGGAGGAAGGGGTTGGGTTGGGTTAGGCTAGGCTAGGTTGGGTTAGTTTGGGTTAGGTGTGGTTGAACCCCTACCTTGTTTGGATGTAAGGGTTAGGTGAGGAGGTGTTCAACCCTTACCTTATTTGGATAGATGGTTGGAGCTGAGGTTATTTTTTATCATGTTTGAAATTTATATATTGAAAATTTATTAAAAATTTTATTTTTAAATCTTAAACCAAACTTTAAATTATTCTAAAAATCAGAAAAAAAAATAAAAAAATGAAAAAAATTACGAATAATTAAAATTAAATTAGTTCAATTATCATCGAATAAAAAAGTAACTTTAAAATTTAAATCCGTGCAAATTCGAAAATACCATTAAATTGTGCAACTCAATATCTTTATATCTCGATATTTAAGACCTAATATTATGTATGTGGGATCGAAAGACAAGATCATAAACTAACACAGTACTGAAAGGATAAAATTAATAATCAAATTGACAACGTAAGAAAAGCCAAATTATCTAAAGATTCAAACATTATACAAACAATGGTATCTGCTAAAAAGTTATTATCACCTTCACATAAGCAATTTGACGAATAATATCAGGGCATCAAGTCATATACACTTATATACATATAGTACAACATCAAAATCTTCTTTTAATTAATTGTTGATTGAATTATATATTAACATTTTCACAAGAATCAATAACATAATGCAATTACAGATCAACCACATAATCTATTCATGCGAGTGTGTATGTATACATGAATGAAAATGAGGAGAAATGTGAAATTACGTGAGGAAGGAGAGATGTGAGGTGGAGAGAGATGGAAGAGAGAAGCGGAGGAGGGATGGCGGAGATAGACAGAGACGGCGGTGAGAGACATGGAGAATGAGCGGATGAGTGAGACTGAAGTCGATAAAATATATATGACCCCCGCTAACACCCCGATGTGAGGTGTTGGAAACATTTGGTACTTGCACTGAAGGCTAACCCTTCTCCAACCCTCCAGTAACCCTCTCAAGACCTAACCTTCCAACTTTGATTTTTTCCCAAACATGGTTTTTTGGATTTCAACCCTCCTTGACCCAACCCCCTTCCAAACGAGCCCTATAAGTCTTGTCAGGATTAACGGTCTCATCAAATGCAGAATCATCAAAATTCTTGAATTTTCATCAAATCTCATTTTTAGAGTATCCTCAATAATACCAACACGGCTAAAATTTTAAATCACAGCGGTCAGTTGAAAGAAGACAGAGACCTAATAAAACAAATGCATTAGCTTCCGTCTTAATAGAATTAGATTACTAAATTAGGATCTCCATATAACAGTTATCATGTGTTAGTATCTGCTCGGGTCCAAAAACATTGCCAGGTGATCATTGAATTTATGGCGAAGACTAAAGAAATAAGTTATAGGATAAGAACTGGTTCAAAGTTGCCTAGCCTTAGAAATAATTTAGTGCAAATAATAAAAGATAACATTGGCACACAGAATCAATTATTTGAATACCAAAAAGAATGACCAAATATATTTGAATTGGTTCATATATGACATGTAATTATCGCCCCTTCCTTCACAAAACCTTTAACTTTGTACACATTTTATTGACATACATTATAAACTCACTTCCCTGTCAAGCGTCGTCACTAACACAAAAGGTTTGAATACTAAGTTCAAACATATTTTAATATTTAATTATCTAAACAAAAGTTGACTAAAGCCACCAAATTGAGTTGGATAAGTTTTTCGCATCAGTACATGGTCTTTGCTAATACTACACGTTATTACTATCATTACATAATTTAGAAAACTACCAAGTTTAATTTGTCAAAGTACATGATTTAATCTCCAATTTTGTCTTTGCATAAATTTCACAAGTCTAAAACTCGTTAAATCCATCGTCTACACTAACCAAAACATTCAATGAAAAATCTTGACGAGCTTGTCGATAATAAGTTGTCCATCCCAGTCAAGCCAATTCAAGGTCATCAGCTCGATCTAGAGTTTGAGTTCGAATTTGTTACACCACCGTCACCAAACACTCTTGCTGACAATTTGTTCTTGAATGGAAAGCTTTTGCCACATGAGTTTCCATGCCCACCCACAAAATCTTTGAGCTTCAGTACCACTCTTTTGAGATCAATGAGCCAGACGCACAGCGTGAGCAGTAAGGACTCCTTAACGTTATCGCGGAGTAATAGTACCAATAGTAGAAGTAGCAGAAGTTCTAGCACTAGCACTAGTGCAAGAACAAGCACAAGTGATGTTTCTTAGAGAAGAGTACTGATGGCTAGAGCCAAAAGTCTGAAAAAAAAGCCAGAGCTGCCTACAAATAGGCCTAGTTTGAGTCCGCAACACAGGGGATGGCATTATATTACTCAAACACCAGTTTTGAATCGCAAGGTATCACGTAAAAGCAGAGCTGAACAAGGGTCAAAAAGGAAGAAACAAGATGACAAAGGGAAACGAAATGGATGGCTATTCTGGAGAATTTGCAGGTGGTTTGTGTCAACCTGCAATGAATGTCACATTATATATCCCTGAAAAAGGAGACTATTGTCTTTAAAGGAAAGAAGTACTAATTCATAGTGTTTTTATAAGTTGGTGCTTGTTTTTCTTTCAGCTCTTGATTTATCATTCGAATGCAATGTTATATTTGGTCTGTTTTGTTACTTTTGAGGATTCTGTGTGTAATTTGAATGAAATCGAATTGCATATTACCATCTATCTAAAATTTAATTATCTATTTATCTCGGGGTTAAACTACATAAAATTTGGCAGTAAATAAGTAGATACACTCCTGAACACTTGGCCTTGGAAAAAAAAAGCTAGGTTTAGATTCCTTTTAATTCATAAATGAGTTAATTTTGAATACGATTTTAATAATTGATTACTAAATAAGTCAAACTTATTACGACATCATTTGTTTGGCTGTAACCCGGGTAATGTAACTAAAGGTTCTTTGAAAATAAAAAATATCCAATGTTTGGTTAGATAAATGTAAAATAATACACGGTAATTACTAGGACCCGTGTGTCTCAACTTATCCTAAAACACGGTAACTCAGTTCCACACCTCATGCGTGGACATTCCAAATCCCACAGTTGCAAAGTGGATCAATTTCTCCCGATAAAATTGAAAAATTGGGCGCTAAACTGTCGTATCGATTGCCGCCAATTCTTTTCCTATGAAGCCAATATATCTTCAATCGAATCTTCAACACACCGTAGCTGAAAGAAGGTCGAAGGATTGTCATCAATATCCAGGTATTCACATGTATGTATCATATTCTCCGATAAAAGTAATTGATCATGGTTGTTAATTCGATGATATTATATCAGTTTGCAATTTTTTTTAATTTTATGCTCCATCAGTTTTTTATTGTAGCCTAATTTGTCTTTTTAATTTCATGTTTCTTGAATATAACAGCCATTAAACATCACATTTTTATTGGGTTTAACCATTTGATTCTACAATGAAGAGATGTGCTCAGTAGTTCGTGAACAAATTTATTATGGCCATATTTTCGCATAATCGAATAAATTCCAAATTTCTAATATTTATTAATTATTAATTTAGATTAATAATTATAACTTATTTCTAAAGTATTATCCATAAATAAAAACAAATCAAGAACATATAATTAATTATCTCTAGCAAATTATTTTCTAGTTGTTATTCCAGCAAAATCATTCATAAGTAGGGTTGAGTAAAAAATTAAAACCGAAATTGAAATCTGTAAAAATCGATAAAATCCAAACCGTATAAAATCGAATCAAACCGAAAAAAATCAAAAAAATGAAATGTTTCTAATAGTTCGATTACGTCTATAAGTTGCAATTTAACCAAAAATAACTGATTCGTTTATTTGAATAGATAATTTTTTATATAATTTATATCAAATTTTAAAATATATTATACACACAAAAATCTATACTATTATATTAAAGACTAAACATTAAAAGTTTCATTTGTAGTCTGTTCAGTCCATAGTTTGGTCACTTAGTATACACCGGTTAGATATTTTTAATCAAATTGATGGGAAAATATAATGATAAAAGTTATTATTATAAGGGGTATATTTAAAACATATAATGATGAAAATAATTATGCGTCGCATAAATTACAGACCGGTACATACATATATATAGGGTCGCGCTCAATTTCAAGCCTCGATAATAATTAATGGTGTGTGCCCTCCCTGCACTTTGTTATGAGACTTTAACGTTTGTCTAAATGTTACAGAAATAAGTGAAGGATCACTGAAGTTCAATATAGGAATTCAAGAATTCAATGACTTAGTTGCTAGCTCAAAAACAATAGATTTTCACTTTTCTAGGCAGTTTCTCACTTGGAGGGATAACAATAAAACTCTCCTAGTTCAAAAAAAACTCGACAGAGCTCTGGTAAACACCTCATGGTTACATAGTTTCTCTTTCTCGCATGCCAGATTTCTCCCTCGAAGCTTATCAGAGCACAACTCAGTTTTATTGGAGAAGGGCACTCCTAAGGACAAGTTAAAGATGACTTTTCAAGTGTTTAACCATATTATTAAAAATATAGAGTTTCTAGAGGCGGTTTTGAGTGCTTGGAATGTCCACATCTCTGGGGACCCTTGGTTCGTGGTAACCAGCAAATTAAAGAGAGTTAAGATGGCTCTTATCAAGTTGAATAAGGAGGAGGGAAACTTAAAGGATGATATGTTTATTGCTCATAATTCCTTATTGTAATTCCAAGAAAATCTCCCTGTTGTCCCTTCACAGTCTCAATTTGAAGAAGAGTCCAGGTTAAGTGTTGGAAAACAAGGATCCCAAACAATTAGGCAAGTGAAGAAGGGGTGAATGACTAGTTTGATAAATTTCGACCTTTCTTGAAAATTTAAACAACAAAACAGCACACAATATTTGGTCAATTTACTTTATATAAGAATAAAGAAATTGTTGCTACAGTTCCAAGAAAAACGATGATGTTTTTCTTGGCTTCTTCTCAAGAACAAGTTCTCAAGTTTGGCTTACAAAAAGAAAAGATAGTACAATGTGAATCTTCATTCTGTTTCATACTAAGAATATGAAGTGAGAACTCTATAAAAAATACAATGTGTGTAGTGCTCTCCCTTTTACAGCTGGATATCATGTACTATGCATGAGACACGTTGCAGCTTTATCTAGACCACAATAATTCTAATATTTGCTCCTTATCTTTAGTTGTGTGTGTTTCCTTTTATTTCTCTCCAAGTTTTAACCGTAGGCTTGACACCTGTTCATGGATCATCTCCATGATGCGATTTGTTTCTTCATTTTTGGAAATTGTACCTTCATTTGTCTTGTAATGAGCTAGCTATGTGAGGATATCGTGAACTCAAAATTTCCTTGTCATCGTTCTTCACGATGTTGCATAAACCTGGATTTCACGAACTTGAGACTTCTTGATATAGGACTTCACGATATAAATTAATATCGACTTCATGATATGTGACTTCACTATATGAGACTTCTCGATATAGCTTAATTTGACTTGTCGATACTGATGACTTCACGATATGCTATACTTCACGATACATCTTTGATTACTTCACGATATAGCTCTTCTAGACTTCACGATATTTGACAGAGAGAAATATCTGCAACTTATTATCTTCAGTATACTTCTATCTTGAATTTGCTGCTTGAACAATCTTCATTGAGCTTCTACCAAATTGATTTATTCTGAGACTATTATATACAAGAATATTGCAAGGATATCCCTAAGCTTAATATAACAGTTGAGCTGTCTAGAAAAGCAAACATGACAAGTACATTGAAACCTATCACTATTCCAAATGGTAGAATTTATTTGTTCATGTAAAATGGCATTGTTACTTGAGTAGGCTTGTTATGATGGAATAGACATGTCGTGTACCTCACATTAAGCTCTGACTTATTGAAGGCTCCGAGGAAAGAAGAAATCTTTCTTAAGCAGAGGGCAAGGGTTGAATGGCTTAAAATGGGATATGGTAATAACATGTATTTCCATAATTATTGTCGAGGCAGATGGAATATTAACAAAATTTTATTGTTGAAAGATAATAATTACGAGATGCATTCTTCTCACTCAAAAATCTCAGAACTTGAGTTGACTATTTTAAACTGTTGCTTGGTAATAAGCATGAAGTCATGCTATAGATTTAAGATTATGTCTTCCACAGCTCTCGAGCTCTCAAATGTCCTCTTTGATTGCTGATTTCTCCCCTGAGAATGTTTTCAATTCTTTAAAATCTTTGGCAAAAAATAAGAGTTCTGGTCCTGATGCGTTTTCGCCAGAATTTTATCTTGCATCGTGGAGTATTGTTGGGCCATAGATAACAAGGGCTAGTCTCTTTATCTTTGAAACCAGGCACCTGCCCCGTATCATTAATTTTATGGCCATCACCCTAATTCCTAAAAGTGATAATGCCTCGAAGTTGAATCAATATAGGCCTATTTCCTGCTGTAATACCCTTTACAAATGCATTACAAGCTTCTGATTGTTCGATTGAAAAGGGTCCTTCCTTCTCTCATTTCTCTTAACCAATCAGCATTTGTTCCTCAACGTAATATTGGCGACAACATCTTGATTGCCTAATTACTGTATAGAGATTATCTCATGGAGGTTGGTACTTCTAGATGCGCTACAAAACTAGATATTCACAAAGATTTGATAATATGAATTGGGCTTTCTCGTTCAAAGCAATGCAACTGATGGGCTTTCCCCCTCGATTTTTATATTGGGTTCGAGTGTGCATTTCCAGCTACATGATTTCTCTGCATTTCCAGCTACATGATTTCTCTGAAAATCAATGATTACATTGAGAGGTACTTCAAAAGTAAAAAAGGACTTCGCCAAGGTGACCCTCTTTCCACTTACCTGTTCGTTATTGGCATGGAGATTCTGACGTCTTATCTTAAGTTGGATTTGGCTCATGACTCTTCTTTTGCCTTTCACTAGCGCACTAAAGAGGTCAAACTTAGTCATCTTAGTTTCGTTGATGACATCTTTCTTTCTGTAGAGGAGACTGTTCTTCTATCAATTCAATGGTCCAGTCTGTAGCTCGGTTTTCTGCTGCCCCGGGTCTTGTTTCGAACAAAGCTAGGAGTGGATGTTTCTTTTGTAATGTTCCTTGTGAAGTGATAAGTGAGACGCTGATAACTATGGGGTTTCTTAGAGGTTTAATGCCAATAAAGTACTTGGGGCTTCCTTTAATTACCTAAAAGCTGCAAGCCCAGGATTGTGCAACGTCTTTGTGCAAGAATTGACTCTTGGAGTACTCATTTTCTGGACGTCTCCGCCTATTAATGTCTGTTTTGGTTGGCATTCAGGGTTATTGGGCAACACACTTGTTCTTGCCAAACAACAACCTTGCAAAAATTCAGTCATACTTCACAAAAAATTTATAGCGAGGCTAGCACGATGCTAACTGCCACCACAAGGTTGCATTGAGTGATTGTTGTTTGCAAAAATCTAAAGGAGGCTTGGTCTTCACGACCTATATGGACGCAACAAAGCTGCTATATTGCTGTAAATCTGGAGGCTATCTTACCCTAACTCCACATCTCTATGGGTTTAATAGGTGCATCATTGTCTTTTGATAAATAAGGCATTTTGGACTACGAACATCCCTTTTAGTAGCTCCTGGGCTATAAGACAAATCATGAATCATCGCGGTGAAGCGTGCAGGTTAATCTCTTACAACATAAGAGAGCAGTCAGAGTTATTTATGTGGTATGATACTTGGTTGGAAATCGCTCTCTAATATCAAGAGTGGGGCTCTCAATTATTCATATTGCGGAATCTACGATATTAGCTCATGTTAAAGAGTTCATTTCAGATAGAAGATAGATTCCTCCTCACTCAAATCATGCCAAAGCCATTGAGTTTCACCACCTCCTATCTGCTAAAAATATTACTCATCTTGATGTTGTTCTCTGGAATGGCTCTAAACAAGACAATCTATCTCTCATCCGACAGTCAATTCGTAGGTTTGGAACTCCACCTCTCTGGGTTGCTACAATATGGCATAACTATAATATACCCAAGTGTGGTGTTTTTTTTATGTGGCTTGCTTTGGAAAAAGGATTACTTACTAAAGATAGAATATTTGTTTTTGGATGAATGTAAATACAACTTGAGTGTTGTGTGGCTGTAGTGTAGAGATGACTGAACATCTTTTCACTTTGTGTCCCTACACCAAAACTGGTCCTTAATGGAAGCCTTTTTATATTATCATGTAACTGGACAGATTGGCAGAATGGAGAATTTACTCAAGGGAACATGTCTAATACTCACAAACGCATGGGATAGTTGTCTATTTCGTTGGTGATTTATTTCATAAGGCAAGAACGAAATAACAGAATGCACAATTGAGGACAACGACTGGGTTAATAATTATGCTTAATAACATGTTAAGAGAGAAATTATTTACTTGTAATACTTCTAAGAAACATGTTGTTAAAGACCCTTCTCTTATCCCATTACTTTATTAGTGCGATATTATTTCTTTCTAATTTGTTTGAATTTAGTTGGCTGCTGGCTTTCATGTTCAACTGAGGCTTTCATTTCCGCAAGATATGCCCCCAGATTATGTATTCTTGTTCTTTTATAAAATTTTCTCATTTAGTAAAAATAAAATAAAATTGGTGATTTTGATCGAAAAATGAAGAGAATTGATAGGGAAAAATTATAACCCTAGGAACATAATTAATGGTACATTAATTATGTCTGATAAATAATAAATGACTCGAAGCCCAAAATATATGGATTGGGCCTAATGGGCCAATACAGGATACCTAAGGCTGTAAACGGAAAGGAAATATATATTATAGTTGATGCTGCCCATG
>PHNY01112591.1:6208-21274 GCA_003724115.2 Anethum foeniculum | reverse complement strand
ACTTTATATATAAAATATTAACCGGTCCCACCACTTTACCCACTTTTCTTACTTTTTCTCCTTAAATTACACTTTTTCTTAACCTCCGTGCCCAAACCAAATGTATATAATCTACCGGGACAGAGGGAGTATATGATAAGAGTAAAGTTCTATGGAGTCCACCATTTTATCGGAGTCCCCGAAGTCCATCTATGTTCTGCAAGTAAAATATCGTGAAAAAAGTATTATTTTACAAATCATGTTTCATAAATATCATTACTTTAACAAAATCTTGCAAATCTCATAAATTTTACAAGTACAATATGTATGTTCTGCAACCTGAACATATATGTTCTGCAACATGAGCACATTGTGTAGAATAATATATTTTGCAATGTTTTACTTGAAAAATGTATGGAATTTACAAGATTTTAACAAAATAGTGATATTTGCAGAACATCATTCGAAAAATAATATGTTTTTTTAACTGCAGAATATTAATGAAGTCCAATGCATTGGACTCCATAGAACTTAATTCTATGATCATATAATCAGAAAGTGCATACTTGATTTTCGATATCCCAGATCGGGAAGTTAAAAAATTTGTACAATTTTCTGCATAAAAAATTTGTACATATGTGCAACAAAGCTACGGAGCACTACTAGGTCACAAATCTTTACAAGAATCAGAGACAGTCAGATGGTTTACTCTTGATATAGCAGATGGTTGTCACATTCTGATGTAACCTCTGTCCTTTTTTCCCTAAAAACCAGTAAAATGGTCAAAAATCCCAACTTTCACAAACCACTTTAAATCCATCTCTTCAAACCACCATCGAGTACTCCTCTACTTACAATTTACATTGACCCCCTTAAATTTATTTCATTCTTCTGTCCCCCAAAATCTAACTACCCCAAAAAATTAAAATCCCAGTTCAATAACCCATCTCTCTCAAAATCTAATTACAACAAGAGACTGAGAGAGAGGACAATCTCTCTCATTCACACACACATATAGCTTAAAATTTTGATCTTTTTGTGTTCTTGAACCCTAATTCATCATTTAATTTACTTTTCTTGAATCTCAATAAAACACACACACACACACATGTATGTATTTTGTTGATGGGTCTCTCTAATTTTTCCAATGCAAGCACCCCATGATCTTTAATTCAAACCCCACTTCCCGATCTCTCATTAAAAACTATGTCCAAGGCTCAGTCCTCTTCTCCGATCCACTCCGATTCGAAAGACACCAAGACCACCCATTCTAACAATTTAATTAGGAGAGAAAGACCCTCCAGGGCCTGCACGATACGCTCCGCTGCTAGGCTCCACGAGGCGGCTGCAGCGGAGGCCAAAGTGACAGCAGATGATAGGAAGAGGAAGAAGAAGAGGAAGGAGAGGCCTCGGGCTCGAGACGAGGAGGATGAGGAGGAAGAAGAGGAGGAGCCCTCTTCGCCGCCTCAGGATGAGCAATGTAGCAAGATTGTGACTCCGTTGGTTGGGGAGCCACCGCCTTCTCAGTTGCCGCGGTGGAGTATTAGGTCCATGTGGGAGTTGGCTTCGATTCTCGATTTTTTAAATGTGAGCCTGAATTGAGTGTAAAGTTTTGAGCTTTTTATCGAATTTTGATGTTTTAGCGATTTTTTTGTTAAGTGATAATAATGTATGTGTTTGTGTAAATGTGTAGGTTTTTAGGCCTCTTTTGAATATCAAAGCGGAGTTCTCGGTTGAGGAGTTTGAAACGGCTTTGATTACACCGAATAATACTTTGGCTGATATACACATTCCTTTATTGAGGGTTAGTTTTATCTACTGCAGTAGTGTTTTAAGCTATATTGGCTTGCTTGTGCATCACAGTATGAAGCCGCATTGTTTTCATAGTTTTTTGTTAGTTAAGTGTATGCATAAAGGTTGTAGCTTTATGATACGAACAGCGTGATTTTTCTTTTGTATTATTGCCTTAAAGATATGGATTAAGTCCTTATAGTACAGGGACATTTTCTTAATTTTGTGCTTTTAGTTTACCCCAAGTGGATCTTGTTGCAGTAATTAGGGCCGTAATGTATTTGGTGGTGTGATTAATCATTTCAAAGTCATAAAGGGGCAATGTAGTTTAAAAAAGTTTCAGAAGAGTACAATATTCTCCCACATTTTAGGATTGGGTTCCTTTTGATGCTGTTTAACTAATGAATTGAAAGGTGAAGATTTTTTTTTCGATCTTCTGTTAGAATTCTATTAAGAAGCATGTACCATGCTCTTTCAGTCTGGAAAAGAGAAGGTTATGGTAGTTTTGGCATGAACAACATAGCAGTCTAAGTGCAGTAACTTGGACATCTAAGTAGGCATTTGGGATATCTTAAAAAATGTAACTTTTAGCTTAAAATGAACAAGTATCATATAAGTAATAAGTAGATTAATATTTATAAGTTATACAAGTGTTTGGATAAATTTACTTATAAGTTAATGAAATATTTGTTAAATTAAATTTTTAAAAAAATTATTTAATACAATGATCTCAATACATACATTCTAAATTAAAAAGACATTAAAGAACCCCATTATAAAAATATAAATTATTATAAAAGTAAAAAATTAAGAAACAAGACATTAGTTGGGGAAAAAGTACGCTATTATTAAATTTCAACTTGTCAGGATAAGTTGAGAACATAAGTTGAGATGCCAAACACTCTCGATAAGTAAATTCCAACTTATATGCAATAAGTAGTGCCCCATACAAGCCCTAAGTCTGTTTTTTCAGAATTTGCTATTTTTCAGCTCCCCTTAAACAGTTGACTCTTTTTTTTGTGATTCATTTGAAAAATATAGCATGATAATATACCTGATCAGATAAAACTGAAAAGGCGGCACTCCTTTTATAAGCTGTATATGCATGACTGTAAATGAGTAAAATTCTTTGTCAATAAGCAATTCTTGCATTGCTAGGATTCTGGCATAGTACTTGGTCACTCTTGACCACTCTGTGTGAAGTATGGGTCATCTCTTATTTATATGCTATTTCAGCTGTTTGCGATCTAATTACGATTGTTAGTTATTATACTTTAGTGTAAGAATAAACGTACAACAGCAACAATAATACTTGTACAATTTATTTATATTTGTAATGCAAAATTTCTTGCCTATGGCCCTATACAGACATATAAATATGAATGTCAGAAGACTACAATATTCTGTTAGGAACTAAATTTCTTGCAGTGTATTGAAGTAAAGAGTTAAAGATAAAATTGCAGAAAATTTCGGAGAAGCAGAGTTTATAGAGAAAGACAGTTACAGAGAGGGGAAGCAGCTATAGAGAGAGAGACCTGGTGTAAAAGATATTTCATTTTTAAATATTCATGAAGTGCACTACGTAGAAACTGCTAGTATTTATAGAGGTGTAGTTGACTGTCATCCTGATATTGAACTATTACCTTGACTAACTAGGCTCGTAATAAATCATATATAAATGAAATTATTAAACAGTCCCCAGCTTGTAGCTGTACCATTGTGACATCCTTACACTTCCTCTTCCGTAAACGGAAAACTCTGTCCTCATTGGCTAAAAAAATTAGGGAACTTAAAGTTACAATAAGTCTTGACCCTCCAAGTAGAGTCATCAATACTGCATTTTGACGTTCCTAGCTTAAGAAACATATGAAACAGTTAATGTTTTGGGAGAACCCTGAATTTTGAAGAACAAACTTATATGCTACAGTACATTTTAGTGTCCGAATTTTGTAAAAAACTAAATCATTGCCATGCACTTGGATCCCACATAGGCAGGATATGGGGAAGTTCTATATACGCTTGCCCTTATTATTTGTATAAAGATGTTTTCAAGGTTTGTGACCTGCGGATATCATGTAGGGTTGAACATCTTGCTCATGACCTTCTTTGGACAATTTTTCTTCTTCCTCTTTTAAGCTGAGCACTGCCTGTAAGGCTTGAGCCTGAGACAGCTTAAAATACCCACAGAAATTTCTCTCAACTGCACCCTTATCAGATATCGTTATTGTTTCAGCACTTAAAAACCAGATTTGATGAACCCTTATATTTTTTCTTCATCCAGTGATTCTTCTGAACTGGAAAAATAGCCGGTTTCCTTGCTATTACCTTTAAGCGTTCGATTCCTACAGAGGAAAGGATTGCAGGAAGTATTGACATGGTATTATGCCACTATTCAGAAATTTCCAACCAAATAGGTGTGATGGTTCAGTACCTGATGTCACAAATTCTTTAAGTACTGTTCAGTTTGCGGAAGGCAAGTAGAAGTGACTTGCAGATTACTTACCTACTATCTTGTAAAGAGTTTTATGGTAGTTCAGTTAGAAGAGTTACTGACCCTATGGTTGTTGATGGTTTCAGCCTATCAGGTACGCTATGCAACCTGTTGATGTGGTGAAAGGTGTGAGCTATTTGCCTATTTTCTTCGCAAATATAGGGTGACTGAGGGCAATAAAATGAGTGTATCTGCTGAACCAATCAATAATGACACATATTACCACAAAACCCTTAAATTAGGTAATTCGGTTATGAAATCCGTTGTCAATTCTCTTTGAGTCTCACTAGGAATAGGTAAGGTCTGCAACAAACCAGGATAATGCACCCTTTCTCCTTGCACTTGTTTTACTGGTTTGCATTTCGAGCATTCTCTAATCTAAACACCCGTTAATGCCTCTGTAAGTTCTAAGTAGCTCTTTAACCAGAATGGCCTCCCACTCCATTGGCATCTATTCCTTCAAATACTTGCTTCCTGTTACCTATTCTCCTTTATATCTTCCTGTTTCCTATTCTCCTTTGTATTGGAGCAGTCCTTAATGAAAGGCCTATTATTTCTAGAGTTGCTTCCACAATTGTTTCAGTCACTTAGAAGCAATTCGCTTCATCCCTTCAGGAATCGTAGTCGTTAATAGCCAATTCTCACCCAGTTAGTGATGCCATATTGTACAGTGTACACATTCCTCCTTTCCATACTTCCAAAAAGTAAGTGTCCACTGGTCCATATTCCAAAATAAGTTTGTCTTATCAATTCTAATGCCTTGGTTGTTGTTGAACTGATGATATTGTTAAGAGTACTACGAGTATCAAATAGAATCTTGAGTGCTCGAGTAGCCACCTTTCTTTAAAATTGGAGCAAGGAATGAGAAGATAACATTTTCACATTCAAAGTTGCTAGTACTTATTTCTTCTGCTGAATTGTGTTTTCAATCAGCTTCTAGTGGTGTGTCAAATTTAGGTGCACAGATGCTATGGCAGCTTTTCTTTCCTCTGAAACCTCAGAGATAGCAAAATGTCCTTGTAATCCCTCGAACCATTCCATTGCAAAAATTATCATTGTCGATACGCGAAAGATGGTGGAGTATCAGATGGCATAAATCAGGGTTCACTCCTCTGGATAATCTTGAGCTACTATGATCCCTCTAAAATATTTTCAGAATCACCACCAAATCCAATCTGTCTTTGTAACAAACAATGTCGGTCTCTTTTTCATCTGCAATTTAACATGACAAGGTTTGTGTACACCCTCCCTGAATGTACGTATTAGCTGTCACTTTTTTTATACTGATTCTGACGTCCATCAGGTCCCTTAAGCTACCTCGTGCGAAATGCCCAATAACAGCTCTAGTCAATATGTCTTGATGCATCAGTTTTAGCTTACTTGATGAGAACTTTCTACCATTTCTGCTGCTTGCAAATTGATGCACTAAGAATCTGAACTTTATGTTCTTATGGATTCTAGCAAGTGCACACAGCTGAGCAGTCTTCAATAGAGTCCTCAAACATAAATTGATTTAGAATTGTTTAAACTTTATCACTATAGTAGACCAGCTTTCCTATGGAATTGCACAAAGTACTAGCTGCTAGCAAGATACGAGTACTTCATCAGTATTAAAAACACTAGAACCTGAAACCTTTGTTGTTTAGACGAGAAACTGAATTGAAAAGGTTACAACCAGGAACGAGTGCCGATGAACAGATCTGACTAGAATTAATGTAAGCTAAACTGAGACAGAGGAAGATTCTTAATATTTTACCCATCTCATTAGTATAAGCTGCCTTTTCCTTGACATGTTTAGTGTGCTTGAATATTTTCCTGTGTGTATGTGTTTCCAACAATATTATCAGCTCATATTGAAACATTTTACGTTTCACGACTACCAAAAGGTTTTTTCTCAACTATTAAAGCGGAATTGAGAAGCAACCTCAATCTCAGAATAATCAAATATAGAGATCATCTAGGATTGTGTGAGACTCTGTAACCTCTTCGTGGTATATCATACATATTTCGGTGCATTAGTTTTTCAAGTATAGCGCAAGAAGTTGAGTGATGGATCCAACCCAGGACCTGGTCTTGGGAGAAGGCAAGTGGCTAGCCACTAGGCTATTATTAAATCATGGACTCTATACCTAGGAAGATCAAATCTGAAAACACATACAATAAGAACTCTAATTAGAAGGCAAAGGCTAATAATAGACTCAAGTTACCTGAAAAGTTAATCTTAAGAAACTAATTCAAATAGAATTACAATCAAGAAGGAAAATATATATCCACAAGGGTCTAAGAGTACCTTTATGAGAAAAGTTTATAGGAGTTTCTCAATGAGTAAAAAGATTAATGAGATTATCAACAACTTCTAGAACATGGTTGTTCTTGTTCTTTTTCATTCCTATGATGATTATTATTAAAGTTCTTTGATATAGAAAATGAAGCTATAACATACATCTTCTTCCGACCCTGTGAAAATAAATATATATCTAAGTATGTAAATATAAAGAACAGCCTCAATTAAATTCTAGCAGTGAGATAAATATATGAGTGATGTGTTTGTTCATGTATAGAAAGAAATGTAGTATATGAAATAGATATGTGTTTATACTTCCAATTATGAATGATTGCTAATGTAGTATATGAGTATATGACTAATTAATGAATTGATATTTTGAACTGGTTATTAATATGAGAGATTTGTTTATTGTGTTCTCCGTTATTAGGGGATTGAAACTGGATTTGAACTAAACAAGCCTAGTACTAATTATTTGTAAGTAAATCAAACTTGATTTTTGATGAAGTTCCAGCTGATTTTTCTGTTTCATAGCTGTAGCGATGAGTTTTGGAGTTTGAGGACTTGTGGCTGGATCTGTAGACACTAACTTGTGAGAACTGGTATACGGAGTATAGATTATATAAATAGAAAGATAGATTTGCTGAGAATTATTAAGGAAGTGCAGACTTGAAAGAGAGGGGGAGAGGGATTAGCATGTCTATTGAAATTGTTTTTTTTTTTTTTTTTGATAAAGAAAATAAAAGGATTCATATGTAATCTCTAACTAGTATTACCAATACTCTTACTTATCGTAAATGTTCTTCTACTGCTTAGGATCATCTTATTTGCTATGATGTTTAATTAATAAATGGAGAGGTAAAGGGAAGATCTGTACTATCTTATGTAAATTCTTTTAATTGAAGAAAGCATGTAGCATGTTGTTAAAGATTGACAAAGAGAAACCTGTAGTAGTTTTGTGTGAGAAACAATTTAAGTACAAAAAATTTAAAGTGGGTCTTTCTTTGCAAAAAGCACTATCCTTTAAAATCTGTATTGGCTCAAATGTGAATCATGTAATAATAGATGAGTACAAGTCTTAGCACTTCTAAAGAAGAAGAAATCGTGTTTCCCTATCAATCTATAATTAACAGTTTGCTAGGTTTGTGGAGTAGTACTTTAATACTTTTCATTGATCTGCATGACATATGTCAAATCTGTTTGTCTTTCTTGGTAGGAAATCTATTGCTCGTTAGATTTGTGAGCTTTATTTGCTGGAATAGCTGATCTGTTTATAATTTACACTTTGGTATAACATCAAATTTAAATATACAACATTTTTTTTATGTACATGCATGAATGTATATTTGTCACACAAAATCTCTGACAGACTATCTACTAGCTTCTGCTTTCTATTTTATATCTTCTGTTGTTTATTTGTATGCTCATATTATAGGCAATCCCTCCTATTACCCGAATGGCACTTGGGCAAAATACTTGGATTACTGTTCTCTGTAGAAAGTTAAGGGACTGGTGGCATTGGGTAAACCTCTGCTTCTTGAACTTGTTAGCTAATTCTATATTTATGTACTGCTCTTATGTTGGTTTTATATTGGATTTCCTCCTGCATTGCAGGTTGCAGAAGGGGAGCTACCAATAGTTGCTTCTCATGGGTAATTATCTTGTGTTCATAAAAAATGTGCATTCTTTGTAAATATGATGTGTAACAAGATTTAGTCATATTTGTTTGATAGAGCTGAGATTGAAGCTTATAATACACTTGATCCTGGTGTGCGCGTGTTGATTTTAAAGGCCTTGTGCGATATTCGTGTCGAGGTAATAATAGTTTTAAGCTTTGCTTTTATTTTACATAGATTCCTTATGGAAATTTATCTGGATTATATGTAAATCCTGATTTTTATTAAGGCATATTTACTGTTATGATTTGTATGTACTATGTACCACTGAATCTGTTTATGGGCCATTACTATGTTATAAAATTTGCTGCACTTTTAATGCTCATGCAAATGCAATTTTAGACTGCTTATGTATGAGCTTAATTAGGTTTAGCTGATACTTTCTGTTATTTGTTGCCTCGACATGGAGAGCTAAATATTTTTCCGTATTTTCCAGCAAGATGACATTCGCAACTATATAGATAATTCAATAAAGCAAGGAGTTCAAATTTCAACATTTCGTAAAGAACGTATTGGTGGTGATTCTCGTGGAATCTTCTATTGGTAATTCTTCATGCCGTTATAGTTACTATAAGTTCCTATTTTAGTCCATCTCTGGACTACTGTTGCATATTGAAATCTGTACTAGGATATCATATTATAATAAATGTGATCCCATTAAAGAGAATTGGTGTGATATTGATTGTAGTATTCCTAGTGTAATCTGTCCAGCTCTATCTATATTGGATAGGTATGAAGACGATTCTGTCATTGGTCAGCGTTTGTACAGAGAAATCAGAAAAATTGAGGTGAAGAAAGGAAAGGGGAAAAGTGTACAACCTATTCCTAGTTCATGTTATGAGTGGGAGACGGTTGCAACCAATTTGGATGAATTCCAAGAAGTCTCCGTAAGTTTTATATGCTCCATTCCCTGTTCTTTGCATGCTGTAAATTGTTGTTTGCCTATTAGCCTTTCTTGGTGCGTTTGGAACACATATAAGACTGTGCGCACAAACATCACCACACAGTTGTGGATATATCTATATACTCCTTCAAATCTTGAGGTTTTGAAATCTGGGTACAGTTTGTGGCTCTGGAAGGGACGGTACCCCAGTATCACCTTTAACTACATGCTTTTTTCATGTTTCTGGATTTAGTTTACTTCCTCCAATCATGATTTTACTAAACATTTGAGAAATTTTGTATGGAGTAAAAAGAAAGTTGTTGATACATAACTATTATCTCCTTGACGTAATTGCTAGCAACCTGCATTCAGCATTCTTCTGCTCATCTGCTACTAAAATAACTGTATATATCTGCAATTTGAGCTCCGAAAACTTTTATATATTTCAGCGGCACCCTCTTTTTCTTCCTATTTCCTTCCTTTTAGTTCTGAATCATCTGAATAGATGATAAGATTTCACTAAAACATCAACACAATGCTTAAACTAAAGCATTAAAAATCTCCAAGCTATAAACTTGGGGCAGATATGAGAAGTGAGTCACTACTCATACAACATAAAAAATCTAGAGAGAAGGATTTTAATTTAGGCCGAGATCTAGGGTTTAGGATTTGGGAAAAAATTTGTGGGTAATTATCTCAAAAGAGACAGTTTCTCTATAATAGAATACGTTCCCAGATCAATTTGTAAGTCAAATCTGATTAATGATAGTATGACAAGAGTTTATGTAGAATTACTTTCATCTGAAAGTTAAGTATATTCGTAACGGAAAAAAGAAGTAATCCTCGTCTATATCTCCTTTCCAAAAAATAATCTACTATCATGACTAACAAAGGTAAGAACTTCTATGACTATATAATTATAATTCCAGAATCTTCTTAATAATAACCTTGAATAATATAATTAAACACGTAATCAAAATAAAATAATTTAATCCCTGAATCTTATTTTGTAATTTATAAAAAATTAATCTGTTGATACCTTTGCCTGCATTAGATTTGTTTGGACTGACACATCATAGTGGTCCGCTAATTGAAGGCAGCAACTACAATATTCAGGGGAAGAATAGCTTATAGCTAAAAGAGAATACATAACAAATCAACATCTGGTGAGAAGCGATTGATAATATCAAATATTTCAAGGTTTAGATTATTAGTAAAAACAGGAGCTAACATATGTTAAGTAAACAGAGCCGTCCCATACTTTTCCCGCCCCATCATGATTCAGTATGCGAGAAGTTTTATGCTTTAGTGCACTTGGAAAATGTAAAATGTATCTTGTACTTGGGACAACTGAAACTAACTGTCATCTCACATATTTTGGGTCTTTGGTGTTTCACCTGTTAAAACTCATTAGTGCAAATTTGGTACTTGCTTTATCACATTGTAATTTGCACAGACCATAGGGCATGCTTTTGACATTACGACTGGGGGTTTCAGTCTTTGGCTGAAAGATAAATGTGGATTCTTTTTGGTTTCTGGTTCTTCTGCTGTTCTCCTGACAATCAATCTTATTTCAGGAGAAGCTTTTAGCAAGCAAAAATAGAACCGAAGCTTCAGTTGGAAAGAAATTATACAATGACATGCTTCCGGAGATTGAGAAGGTCCACAAGGTGATTTTGACTTTATATATATTATTATGTTTCCAAGTTCCCGAGTTAAGTAACATCTATACTATATTATTAAAATCAAAACATTAAAAGTTTGGTTGGTACGATACCCTATTCTTTGGTACTCCAATTTTGGTACCTGGGCTTATTTATATCTATGCACTTGTGTCTACTTATTATACATATCTATAAATATGCTAATGTAAACATATCTAATTAAAACGGGTATAATTATTTTACAGAAATATTCTAATTAAAGTACAAGCTCATATCCAGTGCGTCGGGTTACTTTTTTATTTGTTTTTTCAGTATTTTTATATCTTTTTCATATTTTTTTATAAACATTTTAATTTTAAGGGTCACGTTAAAATAAGTTTTAAAATAAGTAGGTCGCAGAGACGTGTTTATATTAAATAGTTATTTGTGATTTAATTAAAATAGGTTTGTGAAAGAGTTAGGCCCATTGTAATAAGGTCCCAAAGATATGTTTATATTATATTTTGGATCCAAGTAGTAAAATCTCATTATAATGGTTATAATCAGGTTTTTGAGCTTCAATACTTAGTTTTACTACTTGGATCCAAAATATAATATAAATACATCTTTAGTCTTTATTTAAATTAGTCTTACTCTTTTACAAACCTATTCTAACTGAATCACATATAACTATTTAATATAAACACATCTTCAGGGCATACTTATTTTAATGGGCCCTTAAAATTAGAATGTTTATGGCAAAAATAAATATGAAAAATATATAAAAATACAGAAAAAAACAAACATTACAAGTAACTCGTGCATCGCATATATAGAACAAACATTGAAACATTTATACATATATGTATCGATAGAAAGAGGAGGGTGAGAACTGTGTTGTTTTAGTTGATGGGTGAGTCAAATGGAGAAAATAGGTGTCACCTGGTATGCCACGTCGCTTGCCATATCAGCATTCCGTTAGATCCATTTGAAGGGAGCAACGGCAGAAACCAGTATGAAATTTTTTATTAGTTTAAGTATTTGACCGGAAGCTTTTTTTAGCCAGTAACTCAAGTGAAAGTTACTATGTAGTTCAGTGACATATTAGCTCATGTACCTTATATATTATTATTATTATTATTTATCAAAAAGCAATGAATTATACGAATCCCAAGAATAAATAATCAATATTATTCCCAAGAAAAGTGTATAATCAAAAGTTTCGTAATAATGTGGGGATTACAATGTTTATATAGGGATTAAAAACCCTAATAATATAATATAATGGACTAAGGCCCATAAACAATTGGGCTTTATTATAAATAAAATACCTAATTAATATACTCCTAGCCCCACATATAACACATATAGATAAATACATTATTTATCTTTACACTAAATAAATATAAACTAATTCATAACATATATATTAATTCTTTATTCTCGTTCCTCATCATGTGGACTAGATATATATGATTATCATTTTACTTGGTGGTTGTCTTATGTACAGAAAAGAGAGAAGCTGTTGAAGAAACAACATAGACAAGCTCTTCTTCTCGATAATATGATGGGTGTTGATGGGCTTGGTCTCGGACGTTCCCTTCGTGGTAGAAAACCTGTATCATATACTTTTGGTAAGGCATATAAGATAAAACCTTAGGCTAAGTTTGTTTTGTGGAATTTAATAATCCCAGGACGGGCACAATTTCACATTTTCCATATTGCAATCATTTTATCATATTTATTCTCTTAAAATAGTCCCATAATGTCTAGTTCATTTAAAGGAATTATTTAACCCACCATTTTTCATGGTATTACACATCCCAATAAAATGAACTAAAAACCTTCTGAAATCTAGTCCATGGGATTACTCGAGCATTAATTAAAATTTAAAATTGGAACAATTTGTCCAATAGTCTGGGGATTTTTAGTCCTATGAAACAAACATAGCAGAAGTGCATTTCTTATTTTCTTTGAACTTCATTAGACAAATTCTTGTTACTTGTGGTCAGTGGTCGGTTTATGGAGTGTGCTAACCTTATGTTGAATTTTGCTACTGTAAAAACATATAGCAACACTATATTGCATCTTTTGTATATGTATGGAAATATTTCACTATAACATCTTTTATGTTTTGCAGATGATTATGACCGATCAATAAATGAAGCTATCAAGATAACCAAGTATGCATCTTATTCATTAGTACTTTCTCTGAGAAGCACAACTTTTTGCAGAAAGGAATCATATAGGCTTGTTATAGTTCCTACTGTTTATATGGAATACCATTTTATCTATGATAGAAATATTTGATATGACACTAATGATTGGGAAGGAACTAGCTTTTGAAAAATTTCAATTTTTCTTTCATTTGTTACCGACATGAATTCAGAAGTATCTTATTCATTGGTCTTGTGCAGAACAAAGCAGCCATCTCCTGAACATATTGTCAGAAGAGAAGGTTTAAGACATGATACATCTTTGAATGGCAGTAGAATGGCCGGCCCTTCACAAAATCCTCAACCAGAGTCATTCAGTGCTTTATCGCCAAAATCTCCTGATTATGAGGAAAGCGGCGATGAAGATAATTCTGAGCCAGTGGATCGCAAGTACAGTACATCTATTTCTTCTTACTTTCATGATAGTATGATTCTTTATAACTGAATTTATCATTTGCAGTAATCGACGTAGGCAGAAGCCTCAACGATATTCAGAAAGAGAGTTTGTTGAAGCAGACTCAGATCGCGAGGCAGACTTTGACAGTGACGATGATATAGTTGGGGAGGTTGTATATGACGAAGAATATTTGAAGAAACGGAAAGAAATGAAGATATCCAGTAGCTCTGAAGGAGATGAGGAGTATCACTGGGAAGGAGAACGTGCTGATGAGGAAGAGGAAGAGGAAGAAGAAGAGGATAATGAATCCTTGAGTATTAGTGAGGATAGTGACGACCGCCCACGATTTAAGAAATTACGAGGCAGAACTAGGAGGGAAACGAAGTCGAGGTCAGTTCGTGACATGCAGTCGGGTCTAAGACGTAGTAAAAGGGCTACCAGAAACCGTATTGATTATAGACAATTGGAGGGGTCAGATTCAGAAAATGAGTCCCTGAAACGCGAGGAATATAATTCACAAGACAAACAAGATGCGTCAGATTCAGAAAATGAGTCCCTGACATGTGAAGAATCAAATTCACGAGATAAAAGGCGCACCAATGCAAATGAAACTGCAGAATTTTCATTGGGTACCCAAAGCGAAGATTCAGAACCAAATAAAAATTACCAGGAGATGGAAACTGAACCACCTGCCAATAAGAAGCCAGAGTCAGTAGAAACAGAACAGCTTCAAGTGCCTTTTAAACCTCATAGACCTGATCAAGACGGGTCGGAAGGTGTACAAAAAAGGCAATTTCTGGATCTAAATGAGCTCGCCCCAGGGCCTGGCTTCGACGATGGTCCCAACTCGTCTATGAAAGACGAAGATATAAATGACATGTAAGGCTTCTTCACTGAGTGCAGGTGTCCCTTGAGAAGCTGGTTGTAACTTGTATGATAATTTATAAATTTTGGTTCACTATAGTAGAAGTAAAAAATTAGGTTCCACCATTGCGAAATTTAACAACTCGCATGCCCTTCTGCATATGTTGATCTATGACAGGCAATGTGAAAGTGAGAAATTACCTGCATAAAAAATTGTTGAGAAATTATGTAGATTTAGTTAGTGTCATTTTCTTTTTAGGTTTAGCACAGCCAACAAGCCAGTTACTAGAGTCTTTGGTTGTGTGGTCATGTTCAGTGTAAAATAACCCAGTTACCCTGTTAACTGATACTTTATTTAGAACTTTTCACAATTGGATGCGTCTTGGTTTGCCTATATTTTAAATTTATAATGTTTTTGATATGTTAAAATTTATAAACTTTTAATCTTTGTGGTTTATAAATGTTTAGTTTGCAAGATGTCTGTGTTTCACAAAACTCGAAAAGTTAAGAGTTGAAAAATACATTGAAACAACAGATTAAGATTAAAATCAACAAACACATGAACATGGGATTATATGCACATTAAACAAATACTACTATCAAAACAATTTAACCAAGTGCTTGCCCTGATGCTAATTTTTTTTTAGAGAGAAGGGTCCCTACACATTTGAGGCAATAGCGGTCGTTCACTGTATAAGCCTTTCTTTTTATTTCTGACTGGAGTATTTTAAGCCTTTTACTCATATTTATAATAGTACTCCCTCTGAATTGTATACATAATTTTTTTAAAATTCGACACGTATTTTAAGGTGAATATAAAGTATACTTCTGTAATTCATTTT
>PHNY01112537.1:9453-20071 GCA_003724115.2 Anethum foeniculum | reverse complement strand
AGCCTTCCACTCACAATCTGTAGCAGCACAATGGATAACCAACTGCTAAGCTTTTGAATTTGTTTAAGCTATATAAGTTTGTTAGCTATAGCTTGACTTATATTTTAGTTCTTTCCCTTGTCGAATGATTAAGTATATATTTAGAAGCTATGTAGCTAACATTTTTTAACATTAGGACAACAAAATGATCTGAGACAGACCAGACAGAAGGTCTAATTTAGTCTTGCAACTATAAGAGCATGCTGCTTTTGAACTTTTAGAATATAGCTACTCATAACTCATTTTATTACGTGCAGAATTTAAATGTAAATGTAACCAATACCAGGTGGCGTCCCGCAGCATAATCTCCGATCATCTATATGTTCCACATCCAGTCCAATAAACCATGACCCCAGTGAGACATCCTCATTGGCATACTTATGTAGCATGTGCCTACATTATTTTCAAGAAGTCAGACTCAATAGGAACAAATGAAAGAGATATAAAGTCTTTTACTATAAATCAATTACTTACTGATTTATGGATATGTAAGTAGCCAAATCTTTTGAAATGGCATATAGCTGCCCTGTAGCGTGACGGAAATACTTGTTTCCCTCCTCACCAAATTTCCAGTACTCAGGTTCATGATACCTCACTCCCCTGACAGTTTTGTTAACATTCAGTAAGAAAAATTGGTCATGTACCTAATTATAGTAGTGTGGAGGGACTCTTTGCTTACTTTTGAGCAAGGACAGGACCAGATTTCATGCATCCGATGTACACGTGGGATTTTGATCGATGCCTGGCTAGAGTTGCTCCAAGTGTTGCTGCAGTTGTACATAACCACACAAGGGTAATCTCTCTTAATATTTTGTGAACAATCAGTCATGACTTCCATGGTCAACTATATAACTTTACACATTAGAAGGGTAAGAAAATCTTTCCTTCTATATTCATTAGAGTTACTTTCACTAAGAATGATCTGAATACGCTTATTTATTAAGCAAGCTGAAGCTGTCTGCAAATTTTGATCCAAACATTTATACTCCATTCTATGTCATACATGTACTACTGGGTTCTGCCATTAACAGTTCGTGCCTAGATATGAATTCTTGAAACAATATATTGGTGAATTTAAATGAAATATATAATAATTTTGGTATTGGTCATCTACAGAAATTCTGAATAAACATAGAAAGGGCTATTGTTTAAAAATTTCATTATTTTAATATTATCTTCAATATTATAAGTTTTTATCATTATTTATTTATTGCAAAATTTAAATACCAACTTCTAATATCAATATTAAATTCTAGCAGATAACATGCTCCTCCTAGTGAACCGTCCTCTCGTTGAACATGTTTCTCCCTAATGAGTCGCTTTCTCCTTCTTCCCAAATTTAACATAAAACACGCTACTCCTAGTAAACTTACTAAAAAAATTATATGACATATTAATCTATTCTACAATACTATAAAATTTAATGCAAGTATTTTTAAAAATTAATTTAATTTATATCATCTTATTTTATTTTATTTTTATAATTTATGTTTTATGAAAATATTATGATGGTAATTTAAAAGATAATTATGATTCTATTTTAAATTTTAAAAACCAATAAGCTACAGCAAATACATAGCCGGCTACAAGGAGCAGACATCTATACATTTATCATTTTATGAATCTGCAAGATGCCAATGTGATGCGCATCGCTAGATCTTTACCTATGTTTACATGTACGTCATCGTCAACCTTCACATAAAAATCTGCATCCCACAAAGCTACAGCGGTGGCAAAATATATCTTTGTCTTGGTTGACAGTTCAAGGTATCCCTCAACATGGTCCTGCTCAGATTTAATCAATAATAGAAGTACCCGTCAGTTATTTTGACCAAGGAATTACTAAACAACGAGAAGGGGTCTGTTGGTATGAGATGATGGGTGTGGGCCTAATTGTATTATTTATTATTTAGCAATAGTTGAAGATGTTGATAACAGGGAGAGAAGTGCATACCAGCCTCAAGAAATCTCCATGTTTCTGCTCTTCTGCTTCAATAGCTCTATCGAGAATACCACCTGATGTAGCACTGATGACAACAAGAGACACAATGGAGATAAGAACGAACTCTACCTCAATAGATTATTGAAAAGCTAATTAAGAAAAGTCCTCTTTTCTAATAATAATGATGAATATTATTCTCAACTAAGATCAAAAATAAGATTTAGATAACAGAAATTTACTTTAAATATAATCTAATAGTATGCTCTGAAACATGATAAAAATCAATAAGTTGTGACCACTGTGACTTTCCCCATCCAACTGTATGTATTTATTGTTTGAGTTGATCTTAATTATAAGCTTAAGCTCTACTCACCTGTGGCCTATTACGAATCTCATTATAATGCCTTTCTCTTCTTCAAGCTTCTTCAGTTTTTCACCTGGTAATATATTGTTAATATATTTTATTAATTAAATAAGAAACAATTAATATTATTGAAGAAAAAAGGCACACAAAAAACACTTAGTTACCTTGCTGCATCCATGTCGCACGAACAGAGTCTCTTCTCTTTCGGCTGCTAAAAGCAGTGTTAATGCCAATCACCATTAAATATTTTCTTCTCTTTGTTGATTCAGTTACACTCAAGTCGCCAGATACAGGTATACCAGTGAGTATAGAATCTTGCACGGCCCTTGCTGCAGCTAATTCCATTTCCAGATTAGATATTGTTTTATCTAGCGACCTGCACATAGGCATACGTGACATAAATAAATTGAAAAAAAAGTTCAGAAGACTCACTAACAGTGAATCTAATCATTTGAAGAAAGAAGCCTACTGCATAGTGTGCTGTGCTTTTGAAATTTCTCCAGGCATTTCCTTAGCCTTGTCCTGATGCAAACTATAATTATCAGATCATGAAGAATTAATTTGATTCAGAAAAACAACCATGCCCAGCAAAGGGAATAGATGATGCTGAGATTAAAGTGTGTCATGTTCTTTAGTAGGTATAGAGTTATTGGTAATTTCATGATACTTACAACTCTTGGATTGCAACCCTCTGCAACTAACTTTAGCTTTTCATCTTCAATCCTAGTTGATCTTGATATCCCTTTAGCTTCTGGCACTGCCCACATTCTAAAATAACAACTGATTAATAAGTCATGTACAAACAAGCAATTTGTATTCATGATGAAAGTTAAGACAGACCACAGAGGCAGCAAAGTGGCCTATATTCAAGGAAGGGACATGCCAATCATAGATATCACATACAAAATCTTTCTTGAAATGTACTTATTAAGAACATTAAACTCTTATTAGAGTAGTCTATGCATTTATCATAGTTTATAAGAAACAATCATTTCAATCCTTAGTTTAAAGCAAACTTATAAGTTGACAATATTTCCCTAAGGTCTCCTCAGTAATCTGTTGAACCACTTACCTGCTTGTTGGCCTTTCTCTAGGGAGTCTAAACTTTTTATCAGTTATATAGGAAGAGAGACAGATAGATCAGTTATGTCCAATTAGTGCTACATCCCTAGCAGTGTAGTCTCGTGGATCCCCCTCTTCTCTTAGTAACAAGAGGTTGGTGGGTTCAGCCTCAGTGGAGGCATGGGCGTATGAAATGGAAATCAAGAGTTGCCTGGCAGTAACAAAGCTTCTCATAGTGCTAGATAAGGCTTAGAGTTCTCACTCCCTCCAGTGTAAGTAATTTACTAAATCAAGGACTCTAGGTAAGTTCCCCTCCAAAGTGCAATTAAGGTCACTACCTAGGACATGGGACTTCCTTTATACCACACCCAGTTCAATATGTGCAATTATGTCATATCCATCTTCCAGTTTTGTAATTCTCGGCAGCTCCAAACTCACACGTTCTCTTTGACATGGACAATCTGCAACTACTTCAACAGAAATTGATATGGCATTAAGCCATTATTTACTTCAAATCTCTTGTTTTAATATTCTTTGAAAATACTTGCCCAGAAATTGAATTTCGGGAAGATATTTGTCTAGAAAATGATTTCTGGGAAAAAAAAATACGTCATTTGACTATCATAAAAAAATTAAGAAAAATTGTGAGAAAATATTCAATTTGGAAAATGTTCATCTCTTTCGAAAAGAAAATTTCATTTTCCAGAAATTCATAACATTTTTCAGAACAACTTTTCTCCTTAACCAAATATTTTATTTTTCTGAGACCAAACAAAAGCAGGAAGCTTACCAAAATTTCAGATTTTCCTACCTGTGTTGATTCTTCAAGATATTTTAATAAACAAAAGCTGGAAAAAAAAAATTCCCGCAAATTGAACGGGAGCCTAATTTTATGCATATTTATTCAGATTAAGGAGTCGAATTATTATGTCCGCGATTCATGTTTAATCTATTTTATTGGAACTGATGTGTTTACTACCCAAAGAGTACTCCTACTGTTCCGTAAAGCAATTTAGATGTAGAGGAAATGTTAAATTATTTCTAAATAACAATTGTGCTAGAAAGTTTAAAAAAAAAAAAAAACAAACAATATATAACTCTACAGCTCATCCTGGTCTGATATCATAATGATCAGATGAACATAATTATTGTAGTTTGCTCAATCTCGGTCCCAAAACAGAAGCTAGAACTTTTACCTTTTTAACACCGAAATCATGAAAAGATGCAACAACCATCTTTCTATCCCAAAATAGAAGCCATAACTTCTACTTTGTTCACACTCAAATGATAAAAAGATTCAACGACCATCATCCAACCCTATAACGAAAGCCAAAACTTGTTCAAATTCATGACCTTTTCATGGACGGCGGGGGAGGACTTGCATTTCTAGCCACTAGGCCATCTAGATCCTTAACCACTAGGCCATTTAAATCCTTACTCAATCTCGATCGACCTTACAATACAACAAATGCACAATACCAAACCTTGCAATCCAATTCAACAAAATTTACACTACCTTTTAGAATAAAAAAATTTGCTTTTTTACCAGAAACGCAGAATTTAGCATGTGGAGCACAGATGGTAGATGAACATAAATCCAAACATCTTAGAATCTAGCATGTCAGAATTCAGTTTCAATAAACACAACTATATATAAAACACAGACACCGTAGCAACCAAATTCCAGGAGAAGGATAAAAAATAAAATAGCAAGATTGATAAAAAAAAAAAAAAAAAACAACTGGAAATATCAGAATTTAGATAAAAATGTTGATGGGAGGTAGAACAAAAAGAAAATACCTGTCGGTGAAGAGCATTCCAACACAAAAACAACCAATACATAAAATGAAACTCAATTTCCGGGACATAACAGCATTTCTCGAATTAGACTCCACTGCTTTGTTTTTCCAAGACATTGTCTTTCTAGCTCTACTTTGAAACACCAATCAATTTCTGAGATGACCCATCAAATATCTGAGCTTAACTCACCAAGTAATTGCAAAAGCAGATGAAAATTAATAAATCTTGAAGTTGAACAAAGTTTGCTCTTTTACTCTGTTTTGTATGTATAAAAATCCTTGTGGGGAAGATAAAGAAATGGAGGATGGATGGTGGGTGTAGAAACTGAGGAGAGTTGGCAACAGCAGTGTCTTGATTTCTACGACCACTAACCTTCTACTGTAACCCTTTTCTTAAATTAACGTAGGGTCTTGTCTTTGAATTTTCAGATGTTGATCACTTGAATTATGAGTTTTTATCAACGATTAATAAAACTGAATTTAATATTATATTACATTTTTAATATTTGATGAAATTGGTTTCAGTTTGGGTTACGACGGTGATGAGCTGTGTGTTAGGTAGGTACTGCACATGCAGCTAACATGGCTGAGGCCTCGGGTCCAGACATGTATTTAAATAGTATTTGTTAAGTTTACAATTTTTATAAATTATTACCCTCTTTTAATCCAATTTAAATTGTTACTCTTATAGGAGTAACTTAATACAGGTCAAACATAAATATGATCAAAGTCAAATCTAATAAGTTACTAATCCAATTCATAATGCAAACACTACTAGATGTGTTATCTGTACTCCTACGTATCATTTATACGTTTTTTAAAATAAGAAAGGTGTGCAAGAAATGGAAGATGAGCGCGGAGTAAAAATATATAAATCAAAATATATAAATCGTTATCGTAGAGTAATGGGGATTAAAATGAATTATTGTTAAATTTAGAATTAGTAAAAATTTATTATTTTGAATAAAATTGTGTTTTTATAAAAATATTTTTATTTAATCGAGTTTCCGCCAAAATTACCTTCATACTGCCTGATTATGTGAAAATATATATTAGCAAATACTGTTCTCGCCAGACACATGACCAACAAACTCTTTTCCGAATTGACTATTTACCACTTCACGTAACAAGAAGTAGTGATTTAGAGCAACTCCGGTACTTGCTTGAGAAACTCATGAGGAAATATACTGCAAGTCTGATTTACCAAATAGAAGGAAATGATAATCACATATTACAGGGAAATTAATATACGATGAAAAGTTTTAAAACTCTTAAATTCATAAAGAGGAGTTAGAAGAATGTTGGATTGATTCTTGAGCATTGTTACGTACTCGGAAATCGTTCTCAAAAGTGTTCCCAAAATAATACGTGGCATATTTTTATTTGTGGGACTCATATGTATGCACGATGGGTCCACGTTATTAATGAAAAACTAGCCAACCATTTGCTGACAACTCAGCATTCGCGAACGATTTTGGGAACCGTTTCGTGAACTCTAGCATTTCTCTTGATTTTTATATTAGTTTATCAAAATATGACTTAGAGCAAGTGCAACAATGTTCTAATTTAAGCATTAAATATACTATAAAAAAATTATTATGTCCTAGTAGTTTAAGACATATTTAACTCATTTCAACTCCAACAATGTGTCTTATCCTTACTACATATCTAATATTTTATTGTTAAAAATTTTCTTTCGTCATTAAAGAATAATATAAAGTAGAGAGAGAAAGAAAGAGAGAGTGTATAATAATTTATTACTCCCTCCGTCCCAGCAGGTTGTTTACGCTGGAGGAGGGAGGGTTTGACACGCATTTTAAGGCTTATAAAAAGTAAAGTTCTATAAATTTTTTTGAAATTTTTTTTTTCTGTATAAAAATATAATAGTTTAACTTTTATTCAGAAAAAGAAAATTTTAAAAATAAATTATGAAATTATATTTTATAAGAGTCTTAAAATGTGTGTCGAGTGCACGGTTCCCAACGTAAAGAACCTATGGGACAGAGGGAGTATAAAATATAAGATAGGGTAAGGAAAGAGGTGACCTAAAAATAAGGCTAGAGGAGCTTGTCCTAATGATATAATGCATCACTAATATATTGTTAGATCAACTTTTTTTATTAAATGCTCCAAATTATAACATATAACATCAAATAAGCCATCTCTTGACTTGCTGATAAACACAAAGATGTCATGAAATCAACTCCATGAACTACCTTGTGTATTCTCTTTAGTCAAAATTTGAGAAAGTTGAAACAAAAATCATCTCCGATACCTCTTTGTCCATCCCTAAAATACTAGGAATTCTAAGTCTCTCCTCATTCTATAGATATTTGAAAAGCTAACTCATGTTTCCACTGGATAAATTCACTTATTTCACACAATTCTTCTTATATTCATTTATATAAAATATAATATAATTACTACTAAGCTAAGCTACTGTTGGGGAACTCGGTAGAAGCGCGGTGGGAACGGGCTTCCCAAAAAGCCAGCCCGGGCCGGGGTCAGCATAGAAAGATCTTCGGTTTCCTCTTTTAATTTTATATTAACTTATATTCAAATGCACCCAAGTGCATTACAATACTGTGCATTACAATACTATCATATTATTGGCATGTAATATAATATAGACAAATGGACAAATAGAGATTTTATATTAACTTATATTTGAATGTTGTGCATTATGATGACAAATAAATAGATAGAGATGAATATCAATAAGTCTTGTTGGAATGAAAATATAAATTTAGATCTTAAAGAAATAAGAATTTATAAGATAATATTTTTTTTGAAAAGACTAGTGACCAGTGTTGCAAAAAACGGCGATTTTGCCGATTAAGCGGCCGTTTAATCGCTATGCGGCAAGCAACCGATTTGAAATGATGAAATCGATCAGAAAAACATTTTTCGAGTAAAATCGGGTCAAATAGTCATTAATCGGGTCAAGATTAGCAAAATCAGATATTTTACATAATCCTCCGGTTAAAAAAAGAACTGAATTCCCTACTTCCGACAACCGTTGATATTTTTTGAAGAAGAAGACTGAAGAACCATCATCAGACCAGATTGAGATGAATACATACAACATAAAATTAAAAAAGAGAAATTTTATTATCATAATTTAAAAATGGGCAAGTAATTTTTGAGTTACCCATATCTGAGCTGCGCCTCGCAGTTTCCTAAAACGAAACCGAAGAAGATAGCACGAGGACTGAGAACACCTCCTATTACTTTGATGTGTACTATCTGGTTAAAATAAGATAAAAGAAATAAACAATTGATACTATACTAATTAACAGGAGTATAATAATTATATTACGTGACAAAGCAGCAGTGTATTTTATGATTTTGTTTTAAGATAGTATGATTTTAAGTAGGTTTGATGGTCACCAATTTCATTACAGGTATATATATTCGAATAATTTGTACAAATATATTTAATCACATATGTATTTTTATATTAATATTAATATACATCCGATTAACATTCCGATTAATCTCCGATTTACCGATTAATCCCTAATCGGTAGCTCAACCGATTACATCCGATTACCGATTTTTACACATTGCTAGTAACTCCTTGTTTCAGTTGCTCTTAGAGATATGATCTTGTCATATCAATTTTAATAACAATTTTCATACTTACTTTTTATAATAATAAGTTTGAAAGAGAAAAAAGAGAAAAAAGTGAAAAAAAAATAATGAGAAAAGAAGTAAATGGAATGATCTAAATAAATATCAATCAATCAATATACTTATACAAAGGAGAAAACGGGGGCGTTTATGTGGCGCCTTTCAGATCGTCCCGTTCTATTTTAAAATTTTCTTAATTTTTTGAATTAATAAGTATCAAAAATTATAATTACCTTATATTCTCCATTCAGATTAATACTAATAAGTCAACTCATAATTATGCCAAAAATAGTTTCCTTGAAAATAAAAAAAATCTTCCTACAACTTTTCTACAATATTTTCCTATATATACTTTACAAGTCAAATATAGCCAACTCATAATTATGTCAACATTAGTTTCCTAAATATTAAAAAAAAAAAAACCAACGCATAATTATGTCAATATGTCAAATATAAAAAGTCAATTAATATCTTCATGCTNAGCATTGATTTGGATTTTTATTCAATAAATTCTATTGTTTTATTGTAGGAAGAAAGAAAATTCTAAAATCGGAAAGATTGGAGAATAAAAGCTTAATTTAAAGATTTATTAAAAGAAAATTTGGATTTGTTTGACTGCACCCGCACATGTTATTGTTTTGGCCATATCTTGAATTCCAGAAGTCAGAATTGGACGACTTAACAGCTCACGCGAAGATAACGGAATTTCCTACAATTCTAAAGTGGTCCAAGTGTCAAGTTAGATCTGGAGTCCTAAATTACTGAAGAAAAGTCAACTACGAATTTTCCCAATATTTTTCCATAATTACTCTTCAAGTCAAATCAAATTAACATCTTCCTACAATTTTTATTCAATATTTTCCTACAATTACTTTTAAAGTCAAATATTTAAACAACTCATAGCCAACGCATACTCACGTCAATATTAAAGAAAGTTGCTATCAATGATTTTATATTCCTAATGAGTACTTTATCATTAACGACTCATAGCCAACGCATACTCCTAGAATTCCATCTATAAGTGTTTTATCAACACCTATAAATTCAACAATCACTATCAAAATTTAACACCCCACAAATTATTTGCAGAATTTATATCTTTCATATTTATTATAGCTATGGATTATGTCATGTTGGATGTTTTGAACGATAGTACTTACAAATGGATCATACAAGTGCGTGCCTACAGGAAGTGAGAGTCTGTCAATCTACACATGGGCGAACAAATCAGTCTTGATATGATTTTAATTGATGAAAAGGTTTAAAACTTCTTTTTCGTGATAGTTTTTAAAAATTATATGCTGTTATTGACCTATTTATTCTTGATGTGAGCAGGAAAATTTAATTCATGTCAAGCTATTTGATTTCTCGATTTCAACATCAATTAGAGGAAGACTGTCCTTATAGCATCAATAATTTAAAAATTGTTCCAAGTACAGGTCAATATAGACCTTATCACTTGGATCTAAACTGCTCTTTTTACGCATAACTGCCCTCAAGAAATTTGAAGAAGAAATTATTAACATATCTTTGCATGGATTTCAATTCATGTCCAACGACATGATTGATGCACATATTAACGACACCAACGCTCTCCGGTATTTTGATCAAATACTATCATTAATTTTCTAATTTGTTAATCAATATATCATTATATTATTTGTATAATATGATTTAATCAATCTTTTTTTAGACGTTATTGGTTGCTTGACCTACATCGGTGGCATTGATGTTGTTAGTGACGGATGGAAAAGAATAGATATTGGAATTGTGACATAT
>PHNY01112533.1:396-15176 GCA_003724115.2 Anethum foeniculum | reverse complement strand
CTGATGCTCCAGTGTTTAAGTCCAGTTTTGTGGCTGTGGCCATTGGAGTATTTGCAGTTGAGCTATCTTGCATTCCAAATCTTTTAAGCAGATTTCTGGTATATTTGGCTTGATTAATGAAGATTCCTTCATCAGTCTGTTTGACTTGTAATCCCAGAATGTAACTCATTTTCCCCCATCATACTCATTTGACATCTTGACTGCATAAGCTTAGAAAACTTATACTACAAAATAAATATTACAGATGCATATACTGAAAATTTAGAAATTATTGAGATCAAGGAAGATCCACTTCGATCAAATCATGCAAAGTAACGAACAAAACAATTGAAGCATGATGAACCAAAATGGATGCGAAAATAGTCCATAAAAATTGGTATTGTAATATGCCTAAGATTTAATATATATACATCTAGTAAGATTATAGAACCTCCGGACATGTCGAAAGAGTAGGCGATGTTCTTATGCGTCTGGGTTAAAAAGATAATTAAATTACTTGACTCCCCGTTTGGGAACCTGGATTTCATTTGAAATTCTGGATTTGATCAAATAAGTTGTTTGGGGAATTTGGATTTGGATTTCATTTGAAATCCAGGACATTGAAAGATTAGTATAACCATCAGAATTTGAAATGACAACTAAATTCCTGTCATTTGAAATGAAATGCACGTTTCCAAACGCCCTCTGAAGGAGCAAAGTTGAACGATTGGGGTTTATTTATTTATATATCCATCTACTGTGTACCGGAACTAGGTATATTTAGGCTATGTTTGGCATTGCTATTGCAGACGGCAACAACAGCTTTTTGCTGAAAAGCAGGTAAAATACTGTTTGGTAAAATTTAAAAGCTGTTTTTCTGAAAAGTGTTTTTGGCCTAAAAGTTGCTGTTAGAGAAAGCAAGTACCCCCATGCTTTTGGAAAAAGCTGCTTTATAGCTTTTGTAGAAGCAGATGCTGATTTCATCATCAAACCTTACCAAAAACATTATTTTATTTATTTTTTTACATCAAAACATATGCATATCAAAAATATTACCAAACAGCCATCTGATTTTTAAAACAGCACTTTTTCTAACCACACAGCAATTTTTAACAGCACTTCCAATCAGAGCCGTAGCTAGCACAATAAAACCAATAGATAAAAACAGTCCTATGCAACATAGAGAAAATGTTTTTTGGTTTGTAAGTATATAATAAGAACATAATGTAATATAATTTTTTTTAATTTAAAATCTTAACAAAAATTCAAATACCTTAAATATAAATAAAGGCATGTGATGTTATTTTCAAAAAAAGCCTTCAAATAAATTATTGTACTTTTCAATAATATATATTTTTCATTTTTTCAATTATATAATAAACATAAATCTCCATCAAAATTTGATCACTCAAAAATCAAATATGACAATTATTTACAGAATATTTCAGTTTTTGTCTTCTTGAATATTTATATTCTTTCTAATGAAAAATTACATAATAATATATTTATACTATGATATATAAAAGAGAACAAGAAACCTTAGATTTATTTCCAAAAAAAGAAAAAAAAGGGAAACCTAAGATTAATCTCAGGTTCTTACATGAGATAAAAGGGTTATACAACAGAATCCTCCGGTGTTCAGCAGAAATCACATTAATGTAGAGTCGAAATAGAAATAGAGATGATAGAGCAGGGTTCTACATCGGAACATTGTACCGAATTTATACGTCTAATTAATTAAATTCAAAGAATCACTAAAGATCCTAATGAAAAGTTTGAAATCGAACATACAATTTATTAAAAATAATTGTGTTCTGCTGCTCATTATGTATATTTTACAGATAGAAAACACGACATAATACTGTTCCCTGTATACGAATATGTACTGCATACAACATTTTCAATTGCGATATTGTGCAAGTCGGGTTTTGGAGTCTATAAATTAAACGCATTGTTAAAATATTCTGTCGTAGAACTTCTCAGTTGCATTTATACTAAATAAAAAAAAAAAAAACAAAACCCGCTGTACATACTGATATCTCAACCTTATTCTCTATATAAAATATTCTTTTTGGCAGGCTCTATATAAAATATTTAATACGTTAGTTAATAGATAGAATACCTATTTTTTTGACAAAACAAAAGCAATTTTCATTAACTAAAATATAACACGGTCGGGACAAACCCCTAGCTACCAATACAACTAGGTTGGAAAACAAATAACATACTAACAAAAATTAGCTGATTTGTTTCCTGATCGCTTAAAACACTGAATTTAAGAATTCTTGAAACTAAAAACGAAATCAAAGACATCTCAAACGATCCAAATTGTACCAGCATCCTAAAAGAAGCAATATCACAATTGACCTTATCACATAAAAATCATTGTTAGCCCAGTGTTCAGAAAGATGAATAATATTTAGTTGTGAAATGTGAGCTTTTATAATAATCACCACCATTCCAGATTCGATACGGCTTTTCTAGATCCCAAAAACATCAATAAATTATTTTCAACATATCCAACACAGAAAACATGACTAAACAAAAACATAATAAAACAATCCAAAAGAAGAGACAAAACAACCACTCCAACAAGAGACACACAAACACCCAAAAAAATTGGGTTTTATTATTGAACTTCAATACTTAATTTAACTATTTGAACCCAAAATTATTATAAACAGATCTTTAAACCTTAGTTAAAATCTATGGTAACGGGCTAGTTCTTTTGCAAACATACTAAGTATATATAAGTATAACTATTTAATTTAAACAGACTTCCGTATCATATTATTTTACAACATATCTTAACCCGTTAAGTATTTTGAAAATCCTTTATTACAAATTTATAGATGTTAATGCAATCAACCTCGTCTGAAACTCCAACACTCTTTTTATACATCGCGGTGCTGCTCCGGCCAATGAAGAGCACAGTGACCGTTTTTATAGCATTCCCTCACATATACAGACATGTAACTTTGCATGTACCACACAATACAACAAATTTAACTAGGCTAGAAGAACAGAGGGAATTAAAAAAAACAAAACAAAACAAAACAAAACTCATCCCATCCTTGTCACTAATCTTTGGGATTAGTGTTTCTTGCCAAAAATTTGTAAATGTTTTACGGAATCGAGAAAACGGTTGCCTCTGAATTCTGATTACTTATCAACCTGAACAATATGCACGACTCACAAGAAAGAAAAAGGTATATAGTATATATACAATCTAGAAATCACTTATATTAGGATTCAGATTACATACTACACAGCACATGCATAAGCAACTAAATTCTGCTACTGTCGTTCGGTATACAAGAATAAGCCTCCGGACCTTCACAGGGGGGTTGTGAAAGAGCTTGAAGAAATAATGGGAAAAAAAACAAATAAAGAAGATACAGAGACAAGGATATTACAAACAAAATGTGCTCAAGTCTTCCTATCTAAAACACATTAAAGAGAAAAGATTATAAAGACTACTGTAAGTGTGTGGTCAGTTTTGCTGCAATGGAGCTTGGTAAAGCATCTCACATATGTTTTGAAGAAGCTGTAATGGCCTGTGTTGGTTTGAAGGCATTCTAATGATACAATCACTGAGGATAGTTTTTTTGAGGGGGTTTTCCCCGTCCATGTATCAAGCTTTCAAGGCATTCTACATGATTCAATTACTTCAAGCACTGTTGAGTGGGTCTCCGGAGAAATCATGTTAAGTGTCAAATGAAATTCCTGCAGATAATATAATGTTATTAAGTATTAACACACGAATATACATGTTCTTCTCCATAAAAGTACATGTGTATATGATCATCCAAAAATTTAACAGTGGCAGAGGGGGAAGAGATTTTAAGGCTAACTTTATGACAAATATTAAAATAATAATAATAATATATCACATATAGGTTAAGCCCTTCACCTACATGCATCTTAAGATGAGCAGTATAAATGGTCGTTAATATAGACAAAAAGACAACAAGAAACATTTTGAGAATAGAACCACGCCCTGTCTCACAAAGGCAACAAAAAGAGAACAAATACTGAAAGTCTTCGGTCGTCTATAAAAAATTGAGTCAGATATACCATGGCCTATTTTTGCCCAAAAAATCTTACAAAGCCAATGGTTATCTTAGATAAAATAAGTCAGATCCTGACTGTATGGTCAGGGAAAGAGAATCCACGGTATAAATTTCATGAAGTTTATGCCTTACTAACAGAATATTTCACATAAATAGGCTACTTACTACAAATCTCTCCAGCACTGGAACAAGAATTGCCAACTTGTGATCTGGGAAACATTCAGCAATAGCATTGCGTATGCTCTTACTGCAAGACAAACCAAAAAAAATATTAAAACTGAGTAAATAACCAATTACTTGTGAAATTATGAGTATTACAGGAATGCACAACCTTTCAGTTGAAAGGAATGCCAGAAGAAGGGCAGAATAAGCTTCAACAATCATTTTCTCCGCTTCTTTCTCCCCCTGTAATAGAACATCCTCTTCATCCTGCACATTGTGAAATAGTCAACATTCTAGGAATTCATATCTAACATAAGTATTTGTTTACCATCCATATATTATTAATTTTTGTCACTTAAAGGTCGCCCTTCTTGACTTTCCATTTACAAATTACAATACAGTCTCTCAAAGGGTGATGATCTTCATTCAAATAAACATGGGATCCAAAGTACCTTGACATCTCCCAACTATCAGACAAGAAGAGGTGTCTGGCATCAATTTTTTGAAATTTAAAGACGGTTCATAAGATGATAAATGCACATAGGTGACTGTTTAATAATCTACTTTCAATATCCACTTGCATGCAATAGATAATTATTTTTAAAAAGACCAACTTCTTTTAGTAAAATGGCCATATATCCCTAAGATTGATCATCTATTATCTTCCTTTTGAGATCGATTGTCGAGAACCAGTAAAACTTAATAAGCCAGATTTAACATGTTTAAGTCCAAATCAACCAAGCTTATTAATCTCTTTCACCTTTTCGGAAAAACAACTTGCACTGTGTATTACAAATAACATAACCAAGGGAAAGACTGAACCAGCTCCAGTAAGACCCAGCACAGAGGATTGCAAATTCTGTTGGTGATCCAAGTGTTAAGAAACCTGAATACTGACTGGAACTCCCCTAGAAGGCTAGAACCAGTTCATTCGAGTCTATGGTTGTGAAACAAGTAAAGAGAATTCAAAATTAGACCTCGCTAAACCTCTGACTTGGCCATTAATACATTCAGACACAACCTTTTTTATGTGGCCAACTGAGGACCATTTTTCATGGTCTTGTACCTCATAAAATTGTATTTTACATTTTTTCAAGATGAAATAGTGTGTGTGCACTTTTTGACCTTTAACAGCACACAAAGTTACAGCTGCTGGTCTGTCATATATTTCATAATGATCTTGAAGTCTAACTCAAGAAAGATGACATACAACATTAAAAGAAAAGACGATTTCTAACTAACACCATTTAGAAAAAGGACAGTATAACAAGCCTACAAGGTTTTATCTAATTTATATTGCATAGCATCTCCGTAAACAGCAGGACATTTGTATGAGTTGTAAACTTACCGAAGGCATATTCCTCCCTTCTTCCGCTGCCTCTCCTGCACCTTGGTTAGCCAAAAAAATGGAGCACAATAGTGGAATCACATCCGTACTCTCACACTCTGATCCTTTCAAGCCGGGACATGAAACACTAGTTGATGCAAGCCGCGATCTGAAGAAAAAAAAAATTAAGGTTTATCTTTCATAGATACAGAAGATACACTGTAAGTTTTCACAAACGAATGTAAATGAAAATGTCTAAAAATGAAGCCAGCATTTCAATCTACTTAAAAAAGGACCACCACAAAGATGAGTTTGATTTTCTAAATCAAGGATCTCAGCACAACACAAAGGTCTTAACACTTATACGTAAAGTATCGCTCCAAGGATTTGATCCAACTCTATATCTTCAGAGCTGGCTGACACCTAACAAACTTCAGCTGATCAAAGTTTGAAATTCATGGCTTGTCATACAGTCCTGTCTATAAATGCCAGTACTGTCTACCATAGAAGGGTTCAAAATAAATTTAGTTCATGTAGGGAGGGTCATGTCTCCCGTGCACGTGGCTGTAATTTTCAGTGCTGAATCTTGTTGGGTGGACTGGAATGGAGGTGGTAATGAAATGAAAGATAGATATGAAGAAAGTCAGATGTGGAAAAGAAGAGAAGGATAGAGGAGATGAAAGAAATAATAGGACAACTCTTCTAGGACAAGATTGGTAAAAGACACGAGGGCGAGGAGGGATTGAGCCTAAATTCAAAAATGGGGTGAAAAGACCACTATTTTTAATGTGAACAAAATGGAGGACCGAGGATGGTATAAGAATTACGCATCAGTGTCCAAAACTTAAACTTTATTTCATTCGTTCTTCAACCCAAACAGGGTACAAGAGTTTTCACAATTTACTGAAAGTGCAAAGGAAGAATGCCATCTTTACAGATATATTGCTGACGAGGTACTACAAATAAAGTATTGTATACATTATTAAGAAAAAAAAGTTGGAAGATGATACAAATAATTATAATTACCTGTTCTGGCCATCTTTTTCCACCAAATTCACAAGCAAACCCAAGATAGCAACAAGAAAATCTAATTCCTCGTCAGTGAGATTTTTGTTCGATGACCAGCTATGATTTTGTAGATCACTGGATGAAGAGATCTGTAAGCTAAATTTTGGAAAATGTCCAGCTATTAATGATGACAGTGTTTCTAGGCCTCCACAGGATGCAATTTGCCGACAGCCAACAGAATTGTCGTTTGTCAAGTTCATCAGAACCTGCAGAATGCAGATTATATTTCATGATTTATCAGATGTTCATATTTTCATCACACTATATACAGCGTATATCAATTTGAGAATACCACCCACAAGGATACAAACAAGAGCGAGAGATAACTACTGAACCATGTTAAACACAATAAAGGACAAATTTATAAGTTATCATGTACCTAATCCATTATACAATCCCATGTAGTAAGTATATCAGTTACGCCATCAACACCCTTAGTAAGTTTGGAATTTAATAACCCCTAAAATGACCAACTGCTATAAGATTATATCTAAGGTTCAAGACTCAGCTCGTAATTAAATTCATATTAGTGAAAAATATTTACTAAAACACCTAGGAGACAGAGAGCCTATAAGAAGCCAATTAATTAATCAACCCAAACTGGAAAGAAAACTTTAATGAGTCTAAGAATATTATAATGTACGATAAGTACCAAGGAAAAAACAAATACTAAAACTTCTGAAATTTACACGCAGCAGATTACTTTAACAGATGTAAGAAGGCAATTTGACAGAAGGCTGGACTTCTCTTCATCCACCGCAGAAGAACAAGAAGCCTGAGGAGAGCTTTGAGAGGAATGCTGATTTTCCATGCTACTCAATTCTTGATGGCCTAAAGGCCCTAAACTCATGTGAGATTGGCATACACTTTTATGTTCTTCATCTGCTAAATTTGTTTTCCCGTTCCGAGATACACTTTGCTTCCCGTATAGTAAATCCCACTTAGATGGTTCAAAATCACCTTCATCAAAAGCAAAAGGATCTTGGCTTTCCTCTAGGAGTTCAATTCTGGTACCTTCAGAGGCGTCAGATGTCTTAGAGATGGCAAATTTTAGCCATGAGCTATTACTTGATCGTGTTTGACCATTTGAACATCCTGCCGCTCCACTGCATGAGTTATTTGCTGAAGAATTAGATCTAATATTCAACGGGCTAGCTTCTTCTGGAAAGTTGGTGGTGGTTTCCGAAATGGATTTTGAACCCCCTAATCGAATGGAAGCCAACTGTCTACTGTTCTGAGATAAATTGGAGCTGATTTGAGAAGACGTCCACTGCGTGCTACAGCACTCCGTAGAAGAGCTGATGTACACAATTTCATTGTTCCCGTCTGCAAATGGAAGGAACGTATATCGTTATGTGAAAAGCTAATGCCAAATAGAAACCAGCAAGATTAAAATGATTCAGTGAACGAACTACTTATTAACACTTTTGAAATTTAGATGTCACTCAAGCACTTGCGACTCAAATCCTGAAACCACTTTTTTAACAGCTCAGAAACTAATACATTTCCTGTTTACAAAAAAAATTTCAGGCAACAAGGTTTGCAACAGAAATGTCTTCAAATGCATGCAGGCCTGGATTAAATATTAAATTATTTGACATGCAACCGCCACAGAGATAATATATATCCTTGGCTTGTAGCCTAGCGGGTATCAGTCAACAGCAATGTCTTCAAATGCATGCAGGCCTGGATTAAATATAAATTATTTGACATGCAACCGCCACAGAGATAATATATATCCTTAGCTTGTAGCCTGGCGGGTATCAGTTAAGGGTTCAAACCTCGGCGGAGGTATGGTGTTTGGGTAATTAAATTATGTAAATACAGATATACCCTAATAAATTGCAATTCTAGATACCGTAAGGTTGAGAAGTGCAAGAACTGTAGAACGAGATATCATTAATTTAAACTTTTTTTAATTCCCCGAACACAAGCCAAATGAAAACTATCTTTTTTAGATATAAAGATCCCAAGCATAATATTAAGATCATAACCAGAAGTAGCCTGTAAGTTGCGACCAAAAATTAACATTATATTACTGAACAAGCATATTTATTATATAAACCGCACAATTAGGCTTCTGTTTTTGGATGTAGTAAATTAACATACTATCACAATTAATAATTTATTCATTTAACAAACACCAGTTATTTGACTACAAAATGATAAAATTGTTCTCATATTAACGACTCACTGCTTTCATTGTCCTTTACTGCTACAGGTCTTTCTGAAGAACTGCACAACATTTCATCATCAGCACTCTCTGAAGTGCTTAAACGCAAAGAAACTCCTGAAAATAAACACGGCCAATCATTAGTTTTAGTGTATACGTACTGCAGCCTGCAACTATAAAGTTATACATTATGGCCGAACTTCCAAAGAAATATTAATTATTTTAGTAGATACCTGATAAAATCTGAATAATGCTTAGCATGAGTTTAGTGAAAGATTGGGGTTGATGTTCGGGGTTGGGTTTACTCTTCATTCCAAGCAAATGGCTCTGGAAGTTGTACAAAAATTTTAGCAATTCAATAAAAATTATAGACCAGCTGATAATCATTTGTGTTTATATATATATATTATCCTGCTCACCTGATTATCCTGACTAAGGAATGTAGCATTTTCCATAATCTTCAGACACTTTAAGAGCAGCACCAGACTTTCTAAATTCACGTCATCTTTAGATTCTTCCAAAACTTGACATGAGAGATCTGATAACCATCTCTGCATATTAAATATTAGTTTATTATATCATCTATCAAACAATCCAGCCAAAAGAAGAGGAGGAGACTCCACAGGAAACATGTTTATGCAGCAACTTAGAATTATCTAATAATAATTCTATAGTTTGTAACAAAAGAAAGAGCGCAAAGTCAGTATATAGCTTTTTGTTTCACTTTACTTATTGGCTGTCCCTTATTCATGTGTCCTGAGCTTAAATATTTTTGTTATTAGATCACATTCTATTATAAAAGATAAATTTACATACCAAGCACGTATTTAACTTAAAGAAACAAGTAAAATATGTAAACTTGATCAATAATTTGGAGCTTTAATTAAAATATTGGTTGGTGAAGGAAATAGATTACAAAAAAGTGAGCAGCTCGCCAGTTTCAGGTATCCCTCTCTATAAATGAATACTGTAAAACTTTCGCCCTTTGCTCCCATTTCTATATCTTGTATATAAAGGTTCATAGATGCAGCAAGGTTGTGAAATAAACAAATTAAGACCATGCAAAGCTCGCACCTTCATATTCAAATGACATTGTCTGGTCACATCAAATACTGCATCAAGTCCCCCATGCTCTCGAAATTTTTCCTTAAAGTTGCCACCGGCCCTTCGCACATTCCCTGAGGTCTCTGAGTATACAAAGTTGAAAGCCAACAGAGTAAGCAACCCATAGAAACAAGAACGAAAACTTTTACACTTAAAAACGAGCAGACAAAATATGGAGTGGCACAAAGAACACAAAGAAAAGGAACATCCTAGTATCAGTAAAACACATGCTGTATAAACCATATATTTGTTTCATGAATTCAACGAGATCAGAGTTTATATGTCCCTGCATTTATTTTAAAACCTGCTTGGCTACAACTTGCAAGTAAATTAACAACAGCAATAATCATATTTTATAATTGACGAAGCTTGTACTGTATATATGCATCCCAGTGTTATATATTTGTCCATCGACATGTGCTAGCAGATCTTCCAGATGATGATGAAAATAAAATTAAAAGAATCAACCAATACATAATAAATACCCAGAAGGGGACTGTATACCTTCAAAAGATATGGTAGATAAGCAAGCTTTCTCCATTGTCAATAAGGATATCCATTTTGGACTCATTTCTGGCTTTTCTTTTACATTATCTTTTCCATCTCTAGGCTTCATTTGCTTGCTACTAACAAGAAGTTCCTGAACCTTTAAAAAGATGGCACTGGAGGTCGATTCTAGTTCATAAACACCTTGTGAGCAGGAAGAATCCTTCCTCAATGCTAAAAGTTTCGAGCCAATGGATGGAGCTTTAACTTTAGAAGCATTAGTGGAGAGTGGTTTCACCATTTTCATTAGAAAACGAATGCAACTGGGTGAATCTATAAGGCGATCCTCTTGACCCTGTGACCAGCGAAATTCAGTAACGACAAAAGTTTACAGCAATAGTATGCATGCAAACTTATTTTAAAAAGTGTGATCCTAGATAATAAAAATCTAAAGTTTATTTTACCTAAACAATAGGCCACAAATAACATGAAATAATCAAGTACAGTGCCAAAAACCTCTTTGAATATTTACTATCAAAAAGAAGGCACATAAATTTTATACATGTTCATTTTGCAATAGGGGATATAGTGGTAACTAATCACAATAGATGTAATAGTGATGTGGACACCAACAAATATTCAAAATACAATACCCTAGATACCAGCAAACAGTTGGAGAATCATGCATCATATATCAAAATACATATATCCCTATGGATTAAAGAAAGCAGATTTGATCATAGCAAAAAAAGCTTACATCACTAGTAAGGATGTAAAAAAGAGCTGCAGCAGCAAGGTTGCTAGGTGGATCATCAAAGCTGATTCCCATGACTGCATCTAGAATTGTCTTTGCTGTCCTGAAAAGAGATAATAATATGTTAAAGAATGTGCCAAAGGATCACAACCCATACACTGGACTTAAGAGCTATTCGTATTAGAAATTTTTTTATCGGCTTTTCGAATTTTCCTTTCAGCTTATCAGCTTAGTAAAACTAACTTACTGAGCTTAATAGGAAATGCAAAAGTGGTGAGAGATACTGTAATAGCTCATTAATACTCAAATTCACATCAATTCTTATCTAGAAATTCTGTTATGTTCTCTTAAAAGGCGCAACAAAACTGAATCAAGAATCCTCCAAATCATGTAAACTGGAATTTACTAGTAATTTATGCAAACTGCATGAGCTCTCTTAGATGCTAATACAAAATAACTAGCTTATTTCATACATGAACCCCTATAACCCCATAGTTCTCTCATAAACAATAATTAAAACAGGACACATAAAATTACGAATAATGCCTCAAACAAATTAACCGATCCAACAAAATCTTGCAATTCATCTAGCAATCCAACATATATGCAGCTAGATGCTACAACACATCCCCAAAACGATAATTCAAATGAGAACATAATCCAATACTAAATTACACATAATCTTGAAAATCAACGTACCCATTAGTTCTCAAAAGACGACGCTGCTGAGCAGTCTTACATATCGACAACAACGACAACAAACTAGCACGCCTAATTCTCGGTTGCTGCCCTTTCCTCAACCCGTCCAACGCAAAATAAACCTCATCCTCATGCTCCATCATTTCCCCAAACTCCTGAGTCTCCATCAATGTCTTAGTCTGCTCCACCACCGGCACGTAAACCTTCTTCTTCTCCTTCTCCTTCACTTTCACCCCCTTCTTCCCCACTTTCTTCGACTTGCGAAAAAACCCATCACCAATCCCCAAATCCCCACCACTCTTCGGAGGCAAAATCGCCAATTCCTGCGATTCTTGCGAGAAATCCAACCCGTACGCCTCGAAATCAAACTCATTCCTCGGCTTCTTCAAAACCCTATTCAACCCCATCTCAGAACCCTCAATTAGTGGGTCCCTCTGGGTCCGGATCCCCAATTGACCCGAATCCTGGGAAGAATTCGACCCGAAAAGATCCGAATCGAAACTCCACCTCGAAGACGAGCCTTGCGAAGAAAACGGAACACTAAACACATCATGTTGGTGATTACTTTCTTGAGACAAAACGGTGTCGTAATCATCCGAAACGGCGTCGTCGAATGGCGAATCAGTGCAGTTTATTGGTAAGCTTCTGTTGCGACGATTGTACTTTCTAACGATCATTTTATCGGGTTGTGTGTAATTCAAATCCTTGTCATAGGGGCTTGGTTGGGTGGGGTTGGGTGGGGTAATTAATGGAATTGTGGAAGGGTGAAATTGGAAATATGAAATTAGGGTTTGAAGATTTGAATTGGACCAGAGGATTGTGAGCTGGGAGAGAGAGAAAGAAGAACTGGTAGTTGTTCCAAGAAAGAGAAGAATTGGATACAAAAAATTGTAAGTACTGTATTGGTTTCGGTAACTTCAAGGGAGTATGAGGGGTAATTAGGTCAATGTGATGCTTAACTAGTAATCTTGACCGTTAGTTGGTGCAAGATCCAGTTATTGATGAGATAAAATTACAGATTATATGAGATTAACAATTTCAAAGTAGTTTCTGCCAAAAAAAAAAACAACAATTTCAGAGTAGTCTGCAACTGACTTGTACACAGTTTAATTCAGTAAAGAATGAGGCCACACTTGTAACATTCGAACAGTCATGATAAATTTCATTGTAACTAAAGTATACTAGTAGACGTAAAATGGCACCAAGTTTAGCATTGTATTAGATTTGCTCTTCTAGCATTTTTAACAATTTGTTATGGCTCTAGGAAATATAAGTGTTCAAGTTTTAATAATTGTTTGTCATTGATTATTTATACAACAATCATTTCCTAAGCCGTTGGATCAATTTCCAACGATCAGGATTAAAAAAATTTCTTTCGTTTATCTGTACATTTTTATAGCAGAGCAGCTAGTATCTGCATATAATTTTCTCGAAACAGTGAAAATCATTACTTTCTCCCGTAAAAAAGAAGAGCGGAGCGTCCGAAGAAACACCATCCCCCTATTCGAACTCTTTTTTCTTGTTCTAACCCGATTCTTGGTGTGATTGTAGGTGTGAAATTGCAACTTTTGCTTGATTGGAGGCTGCAAACATGTTTCTTTCTCGATTTCATTTATCTTTGCAGTTAAAGGTAAGAGGTACGAATTCAGTCATATTGCTCAATTTGACTTACCTCTTTTTTGGGTTTTTTGGGTCACAAATCCAGTGATGCTGATTCGTTGTTACACATGAATTATTTGACTAATTTGTTTGAAAATCGATATTGATTCAAAGAGCCGGATAATGGGGGTGTGTTTTTCGAATGGTTGATTGAGGAGATTAGGGGGAGGGGATGAAGTGGATGGGCTAAGGGTGGGATGAAGTCGACCGAACAGTCTCATTGCGGTTTTCTATCGTGGAGGATTGTAAGGGTATAATAATAAGTTCTCAGTTCGCATAAAAAAAGTGCGGAAAGGGAGTCTTTTTAAAAAAAAAAAAAAATCTTAGTTGTTGGAAGCGTGATCCAACGGCTTAGAAGCTGATTGTTGTGTAAATGATACTTGATAAACGATTGAGAAGTACCTAGACCCTAAATATAATACAAATACAAACAATGTGACTCTTAACAAGTTAGTACATTAATTTTCGCGTCAACTCCAACAATACTCTTTATTTTGCCTCCTAATTAATATAATATTTATATTTCAAATTTCACTATAATAAAGATTTGAGTTGAAACACGTGTAAGAGAATATTTTATTTATAGAAATAAGTTAACAACTATATAGTGGCTCTTGAAATAAAGGAGAGAGAAGAGACTTTTAAGATTTTTAAGAGTCACTAAGAGTTCATTGGAGTTGTTTTTTTGTCATACTATTTATATTTTTAGTTAAGAGCTTACTTAGAGGGTTTTTTGGAGATGCCCTTACCTTTTTTTTCTTCAAAAAGAATTAAAATTGAACAAATGCAGAGCGCGAAAAGATAGCTCAAGTCGTAAAAGTTTATATATTGTTGTTCCAGATTGTGGGTTCAATTCTCGCTCATCCCCATATTTCATCCTTATATTTCAGATAACAGATACACATATGTAAGACATAGAAGCCTATATTCAAAAAAAAAAAATGAATAAATGCATAATAAAATAGTACTTTGTCAAATCTACTATCTAACGTACATTTTCGATCTAATAATTTAGTAATCCCTCCGTCCCACTTGATTCTTAACATTTGAAATGGAGTGTTCAGCACGCATTTTAAGGCTCTTATCTAGTATAGTTGTATAAATTATTTTATAATTTTTTTTCTTCTAAATAAAAATTAAAAGTCTAAATTTTTATTCAAAAAAAGAAAATTTTAAAAATATATTATAGAACTATGGTAGATAAGTGCTTTAAATGCGTGCCGAACACTCTATTTCAAATGTTAAGAATCTATTGGGACAGAGTGAGTATATGTTGAGCAATATTGAAGCTAAATT
>PHNY01112503.1:7774-17981 GCA_003724115.2 Anethum foeniculum | reverse complement strand
AATGTATATATGTTAACATCCGTACGGTTGGATCGTTGAAAAAATCATTTAAACCAATTAAAATGACTATTCGGGATTTAAATTTGAGTAAAAGATGTTATACAACGGTTTATACCAAAAATCGTTATGTGATACATTCTCACAATCGACGGTTCTCATTTCGCCAACTCAGTGATCCAAGTAAGATCAATCAACGACTCTCATTTCGCCAACTCAGTGATCCAAGTAAAATATTTTCCACCTATCAGGTGGTGCCATGATTTTTTGTAAATAGACAACAGTTTTTCTGTCAAAATTATAAAACCATTGTTTGATGCTTATCTGTTGACTCCTTTACACAACAGAATCCATAAACCATTGTCTATATGTATGTTTTCTAACAATGGTTTTTTCAAATTAGTCCGAAACCGTTGTCTCAAGTCCCTTAAATTTACCATTGTAACAACGGTTTCCAAGCATTGTGTTAAAGATTAAAAACAACGGTGCCATTTAAAAACTGTTGTCTGACTTGTTAAGATGACATCGAACAGGCAACAGTTTCAAATAACAGCTATAACCGTTGTTATAAAAAAAATCAGACAACAGTTTTTCATGTTAAAGAAATTCACCGTTGTCTTCCAAATGAGTGCAACGGTTTTTTCGTTGACCGTTGTGTCATAGATGTTGTGTGATTGCAAATTTCTTGTAGTGTGTACAGGGATTATAGACGTATGACTGTTTGTTAGTTGTCGAGGCTTCCCTCTTTTGCTTTCGATCTTCCATCTAGCATGTTGGATTGATTATAGATACATCCCTTTATGACTTGTTATAGAGTAAGGGTCAATCCCTATATTCTTTTCTATATACAATATACAGCTTAAAGAAAAAGACTTTTGGACAAAAACTGGTTGGTCAAGATCTAAAATTAGATTGTAAAGAAAGATCAATAACAGGTTATGGACAAAAGAAAAACAGAGAGATTGAGGTAATGAGGAGTAGGGAAGCAGAGTTTGAGGTGGTAGTCTGTTACAAAGCATTTTCGGTTTTAATTTCACAAAACTTTGTAATGCAAGATTGCTTAAGTCTAGTGAAAAATTGAGAAAGTACACAGAAGAGACTAAGAGGAGAAAAGAAGGTAAATTTCGATGAACCTCAATGATAACTACATAAGTGCAATTACAGCGTTCTTCACCAAATGAAGACTTTAGAAAGGAAAATGCTGATATATCGATACTCTCAAAGGTTCTCCACTCTTCTTATAGTAGACAACGAAGAATATCTAAAATAAATAAATAAATAAAAGAATCTTCACTTTTTATGATGTCGCCAACTGATAGAACAAATCATACAAATGTGCGTTATCAAAAAATTTCCCCTTATTCACACAAGACTATGTCATCACTCTATTGTCTAATTAGTTCTACTTTTTATTGGTAAACATTAAATTACAACTCTCCTTAAACTACGTAGTGTTAAAAGGAGGACTTCATTGAAATCAACTAAATTTGCGGAACAAGTGACCGATCACTAACAATCATGGTATAAAACATGAGTGGGAGAACATACTGTATAAGGCTCTGTTTGGGAGTGCTGTTAAAAGTTGTTGTGCTGTTAGAAAAAGTGCGGGTAAAAAAAGTACTGTTTTAAAAATCAGATGACTATTTGGTAATATTTTTGATATGCATATGTTTTGATGTAAAAAATTAAATAAAGTAATGATTTTGGTGAGGTTTGATAGTAAAATCAGCATGTACTTCCTGTAAAAGCTGAAAAGCAGCTTTTTCCAAAAGCATGGGGCGATTTGCTTTCTCTAATAGCAGCTTTTAGGCCAAAAGCGTTTTTCATAAAAGCAGCTTTTAAATTTTTCCAAACAGTTTTTTACATGCTTTTCAGCATAAAGCTGCTTTTAGCAAAAAAACTGCTGTTGCTGTCTGCAACAACAATACCAAACACACCCTAAATTAGTAAATTCAGCTAAATTATTAAATTATGGATTTGTACATTTCAACCATGCTGCTTAATCTCTATGGGGGAGCAACTGAAGCTAACATATTTTTAGGAACTGTTCATTGAAATTTTGACTACCATCCATATTCCAAACAGTTAACATTGCACTTATATTGTACAAAAAACTTTTAACAAACAATTAAAAATCAAATTTGTTTTTTGAAGGATAAACTCACAAACATGATAAGGCACTGCAAACATGAAGGCCATGTTCTATGCTCTGTTTAGTTGGAAAGAATTGAGTGAGTTCTGTACTAAGATACAATAGATATTCACAATTCACATTCCTTACTCCAATTCCATTGATAAAGTGAAAATCGCTATTACACAATTATTGAACATAAAAATCAAAAATCACAATATTTTATCCGGAAAAGGCCAAGTTTGTTAAAATCAACAACAGAAGTACCAAGGCTAAAATTTCGTCAAACAGCATTAGGACCATGGAGATGTTATAAAAATCCATAATATGTGTCTGACCAATAAAAAAATTGGTAATGACAATCGGTAAAAAATGAGTCAACTTATACAAAATGCAGGAGTAGCCTTAAATAATTTGAACATAACATAGAAAACTTCCATAACTTACATCAACGGTGTTGAGGCCACACTTCCCTGGAAAATTACATTTTCCCTGGAAAATTACATTTTCCGTACGCTTCCTTATATGAACAAATAAGAGATTGTAGTTAAAGGAGATAACAAAATGCAAATGTTTGCACATATAACAGCTTATGGTTCGTGATGCACATAAGCTCATGCTTCTTGTTTTAACAATTTGTCTCTCTTTGTAATCACCTCATAAATTTGCAGTTACATAGCAGACTCATTAGTTCCGGATACTTGACATACAGTTAAACTAGGCTGGAGTACTGATTTCTTTTCCATGGTTGCTTCTCAGGCAGCCAGGAGTTCAACTGCTGAAGGCTTCTGTCGTACTTGCCAGCAAGAAACACATAATATAATATAGGTCGGAATATCTTCTTCGATGTTTACTTTAGAGACATCATCAGGATTGAACGACAAGTTTTAAGAAGACTAATAACAGAAATTTAATTATCTAAATTTACTGAACTCATATTAACTAAATCATCATCAAACTAAATTCTATAAACCTGGCCCAGTGACTGTGCTCAAGCCAAGGAAACTCGTTTAAGTCGTGATGAAAAAGATTACGTTTTTTAACCCAATTTTTATCTTACCTTTCCTTATCGGATGCAAGGTTCCTATAAAATTTTTGGCAGCCAGTGCAAATGGGTGAAGAGGCATTGGCTGAAAGCCCGCCTTTGTAGGCATCACTTGCGACATCCCCCTCCCCCCATGCCTTTTTATGAAGAATCCACACTAGGGTTATCTGATAGGGTAATGTTCATATTCAGAAAATAAAATATTTAAATGTAATGACAGTTGCAGTTCACATTCCATAGTTGAATACTTCTGTATAAAAAATTATATATACAATCACCTGAAATTGTTGGAGTATCTTCTTCATTGCTTATTTCATAGGATTCATCAATATATGAATGAGAAGTTAAAAGGATATTGCTGCTCAATTCTAGATATATCCCCTCACAAGTTAAGTCATAGAACTGAAAGATTTGAATCAGCCGGCTTTGGCCAATGTTACCGGAAAAAAACCATATCGACTTAATTGATGGAAATTTGTTTTTAATTTCATGTATAGGAAAAACATAAATTAAAGAAAGATGCAATAGTTGTGTCTTTTTTTGACAAATTATATTAAAAAGGAATATCACTGGGAAGAAATTCGTTGTCAAGATCTAAAATCAGATTCCAAAAAAAGACCAGTAATAGTTTATGAACAAAAGAAAAACTGAGAGATCGAGATAATCAGGCTAGGGAAGCAGAGTTAAAGGGGAAAAATAAAGCATGATAAAACTAATGAGAAAGGTGGTAATGTACTAATCTGTTACCGAGTGGTCTATCTCTATACATAGACTACAAAATGGGCCTCACATGACATGATGTCTAAGTTCCGATGTTAATTTCACAAAATGAATTTTGCCCTGCAATGTTGGTTGATTCAACTAGAAAATCAGTAGACTACATAGAAGAGACTCGAGAAACTGAGAGCCCAAGAGAAAGTAAATTTCTATAAACATCAAGGATAACTACAGATTTGTTATTGCAGAACTTAAATAGCTTCGGTCTTTCCACCAATGAAACATTCTAGAGACTAAATAGTTATATGCTACGGTCTTTCCACCAATGGAACATTCTAGAGACTAAATAGTTATATTGACTTGTACATAAAGCTAATGTATTAATAACTCTAGAAAGTTCTTGACTCTTCCTAAACCGAACAATGATGAATATCTAAAAAAGCGAAAATCAAGTCACAATCTCTTCACTACAGGAACATTCAAGAGACTAAACAGTTATTTACCAAGTGCAAAACGTTGACCTATGGATAACTCTTAAAGGTTCTAGACTTGCTTGGTTTTTATGTTATGTCCTAATTATGTTCTAGTTGATGTAACGGCTGCTCTCCTACCAGTGGAAGCTTTATCAATGATATGGTTTTTCCAAAATAACAACTGTGTTGTCTATCTATTGTCTAATTAATTTTACTTTCTAGAAGAAGAAATTTGGTTTTTTAGAAAGTTTAAAGCATCCCCATCTGACAAAAAAATAGCCAATATTTATTTGAAAAATAATAACACTTGAATTGAAGAAAATGTGACATGCAAATATAGCATATCATCACATGTAAAGGCCTAGATCTATAAATTTGGAGTGCAAGTAAACCATTGAGTTAGAAGATGTCTAGAATTTCAATAGCCCACCACCTCATTTAAATATTATTTGTATTTTCTTTTTGAGTTATAGTTAATTTTTTACGGGGAGAGTTATAATTATTTTTATATTTAACAATTGACTAGCATAAATCAATTAAATTAATTCACCAATTTATAAAGCAATTAATAAGAATTACGTATATTTTTTACCAGATTCAATCATTTATAATTATTACCATGTTACTATCAATATTATATACACACACATTTGCAACATTTTTTCCAATCTTAAAAGATCATCTTTAACATTATAGAAAAAAATTGTATTATAATATACTAATATTTAAATACTAAATTGACTGAACTTCGTAATGCAAGATTGGTTAATTATTGTAAAAAATTAGGAAAGTACACAAAAGAGACTATAGAAAACTAAGAGGAGAAAGTAGTAAATTTCCAATCTTGGAAAACTATAGAAAACTAAGAGGAGAAAGTAGTAAATTTCTAAGAGACAATTAGAGACGTAGACAAGGAGGGTCCAGAGGGAACCCTAGCCCTAGATTTCCAAAATGTTTAAGTGGGGGTAGGAGATGGTTCTAAGATCAATTTTTGGTATTACTACTTGTATGGTAATAGTGATCTGAGATCCTCATTCCCAAGATTATGACTACTTGTATGACTACTTATAGGTCTCTAATACCTTGGACAAATGTTCTGCATGGTCCTCCTCGGAGGGGCTGTAAACAAGTATATCGTCAAAAAAGACGAGCACAAATTTCCTTATAAAAAGCTTAAAAATTGTATTCATCAATGCCTGAAACATTGTTGGGGCATTCATTAGCCCATACGGCATGACAAGAAATTCGTAGTGCCCTTCGTGTGACCGGAATGCTATTTCTGAATATCCTCGCCTTGTATACGAATTTGGTGGTACTTGGATTTCAAATCCAACTTAGAAAAAATAGTCACCCCATGTAGCTTATCGAGTAATTCGTCAATCACTGGAATACGGAATTTATCCGGGATTATGGCTTTATTAAGAGCCCAGTAATCTATACAAAACCGCCAAGATCCATCTCTTTTCTTCACTAGCAGCACGGGACTCCAATAGGGACTGGTTGACTCCAGAATAATTCCAGCCTGCAACATATTAATGATTCAATTTCATCTTTCAGAGACTGTGGATATCGATATGGCGGACACTAATAGGGTCTGTACCTTCTTTTAAGTCGATGCTATGCTCATAACCCCTAGATGGTAGCTGACCTGCTGGCATTCCAAACACCTTTGAATGTTGTTGAATTATATGATGTAGGTAGGGTGCCACAAGGTATGTAATTCTGGAAGGCTCTTGTAATTTCTCATTTGCAACCAAGTGACTAAACTCGACTAGGAATCCCTCGCCTCCTTTCCTCAAGGTTTTAATCATGGACTTCAAAGATATCATTAATGCCCTAATGAAGAACCTCCCTCTAAAGTCACACTATCTCCCCCAACTGAAATTTTCACGATTGGGTCTTCCAATTCGATGACACCGTGCCCAGTTTCTCAAGCTATTGTACTCCCAATATCATATCGGAATTACCCAATGCTAGAGGAAGGTAATCTTCTATTATTGTGACCCCTTGCACATGTAAGACAATTGATTTACACTCACCCTTCCCCTGGACTCCATCACTTGTCCCTAAAGACACATCAAAATTCCTGGATGAAGAAACTAGAATCCTTAGTTTTTGCACCATTTCAAGGGACACAAAATTATGTGTGGCCTCAGGATCTATTATTACTACCACACGTTCCCCCAAAACCACTCCGACTAATTTCATAGTCTTCGGACTCGTGGTTCTTACCCCTGAGTCCAGTGATACTTCCGGACGAGTGGGCTCCTGGTCATGCCCTTCGTTCCCAACCTCCATTATGTCCTCCTCGCTAACGCATTCATCGTCTCACCCGTGCATCAAAATCACGCTCAGCTATTTTTTTATAACGATGGCATACTGCCCATTTCTCATCACAAACACTCCCATTTTTCACGTTTGCTACGTAATTCCTTTCTGATAACTTTTTAAACTTAGCCAAAGGTTTAGCAAATGGATATGACCTCTGATTTCTCACAGTTGTGGTAGTAGGTGAAGTGGAATTGAATGAATAAATAGAGGATGACTTCACAAGACTAAAAAAACTAGCTTGACTTTTAAAAGACGAGGAGTTAGAGTTACCAGAGGATGAAGATCCAGTTTAGCCAAGGTTCTTTCAGTTGATATTAAAGTACGGCCTCGTCCTTAGTTTTTCCTCCACTTTCATAGAGAGTTTCATAACATGATCCAAACTTTTGGGCCCAAGCAACCTGACCTCCGCCTTGACATCCTCCTTCAATCCAGTGATATACTTTTCTATCTCCTCAGTTACGCCCGTTAATGGTGCCATTAACTAAATAAATTTGCGACGATACTCCACTACTCATGTGGTTTTCTGGTGGTTTAACCACTTTTCCTACAAGGTTCCTGCTGTTGTAGGGCAGAATTGACGAAGAAGCATCCCCTTGAGTTCTTCCCAACACCGAATTGGTCATCGACCTTGTTCCACTGATACCATAATAAGGCATCTCCATCTAAGGATACGACAGCGGCCTCCAACAGTTCATCATCTATAAGCCTGTAAAATTTGAAATATCTCTCTGCATGCAGTATCTACTCATCTGATTTTTCACCCTCGAATATCGGTAAATCCAACTTCCCAAACCTTCAGTTTCCCCAGAGGACCCCCTAGTGATAGTTTCCCTCTACTTCTCCAAAACCCTGACCCGGTCCAACTCTGGAAATGTCGGGATGACCCGAATCCATCTCTACTGCCCACACCAGTACCTCATTTCCCATTCTATATTCTGATGATGATTTCCTAGTCTCGCCCTGGCCAGAGTTCGTACCCTTGAGAGACATCATCGTCGAACGAATCTCTTCTTGAAAACTCTCTTGTTTACCCGCCAATATATTCATGAATTCCTCTTGTCTCTCTCTTGCTCTTACAATTCGATCCTCCAAATCTTTAGATGTTTGTTCCAGTGTATTAGTGAGATGGTCAATTAGGATTTTTTGCATCTCTTGTGATGCGGCCTGAACAGCGGTGGCGATCTGCTCTGGCATGGTAGCTCGAAGGTCACCCATTCCTTGTTCTAGCATTTTGATCCGAGACTGATTTGTTGGTGGTGCTCCCATGATGTCCCAATCGCGAGGCTCTGATACCAATTTCCTATATCCAACTACGAGTTATGAACAATAAACAAGTAATAATTGAAGAACAAACAAGCTGATACTTTAATTAAGACAAAGTGTTTGATACACCCTCACTGTTAGAGAGGTGAGGTGCTCTCCCAATACTACTGTAATACCCTTACAAACTTCTGATAGTCCCCTTACTCCTAGCTCCCGTTCTCTTATCTCAACCAATACACCAGCTGCGTAATGACTACCGTGCACCTGGACTTGTATTAATATTCCTCATATTCCTTTTTCCCCTCTGTTTTTATATTTTTGCCTGTTTTATGTCATTGATATTACTCTTCTAGAAATGAAAGATGGATGAGGTGATAATACAGAAGCTCTTTGGAGAAGAAACTTGAGAGGGTAGGAGTTGGAATGAGAATGTGGTGCTATCAAATAGAAAGGACACTCTTGTTTGGTTAGGAAACTATGCTCAATGTAATGAAAAAGACTTGTGTTAGAGATTGGATCAGATAAGAGAACATAATGGGGGGTGGTATCTTTTCTAGAAGATATGAAAAATCTAGGAAGAATCAAAGTCTTCTTTTGGAAATTGATTAACCAAATTTTACCAGTTAGAATGTTTTTTAGTAACAAGATTCCAGTTATTATGATCAATTGTAATTGTGAAAAATCCTCCCATATAAAGGTTGAGTTTTTTAAGCCAATCACAAGCCAGAAAATTCCAGCCAATCAGAAGGCAGTAAATATTTAAGTAGTCAGCTCAGGTGTTTTTAAAAAAAAGGGTGAAATCAGATTTGAATAAATAGGTGTACGTCCAATTAAAAGTAGACAATTATAATTATTTGACAGTATAATTTTTACCACTTATTAAATAAAAGATTAGTATTAATTGTAAAATGATAAATAAAAAGTTGAAGGTAAATAATTAAATAGTTAGGTTACTCACGTCTACCACCAATAAAAAAGTAGATGATTTCCTTTTTTTACTAAATTAAAAGGTAGATAATTTCATTCAATAATATTAGAGAAAATTCTATATAATCATTTCACAATATATTTTTTAACAGAATAGACTTATTAGATAAAAGTCATATCCTCCCATATAAAGGTTGAGTTTTTTAAACCAATCACAAGCCATAAAATTCCAGCCAATCAAGGCAGTAAATATTTAAGTAGTTAGCTGAAATCAGGTGTTTTAAAAAAAGAGGGTGAAATCAGATTTGAATAAATTGGTGTACGTCTAATTAAAAGTAGACAATTATAATTATTTGACAATATAATTTTTACCTTAGTATTAATTGCAAAATGATAAATAAAAAGTTGAAGGTAAATAATTAAGTAGTTAGGTTACTCACGTCTACCACCAATAAAAAAGTAGATGATATCCTTTTTTTACTAAATTAAAGGTAGATAATTTCAATCAATAATATTAGAGAAAATTCTATATAATCATTTTACAATATAATTTTTAACAGAATAGACTTATTAGATAAAAGTCCTATAATATAAATGTTAAGTTTTTTAGCCAATGAGGCACTAAATACTTAAGTAGTAGGTGAAATCAGGTGTTTTTTATAGATTTGAATAAGTAGACGATTATAATCATTTCAAAATATAATTTTTACCACTTATAAAATAAAAAATTAGTATTAACTGTAAAATGTTAAATAAAAAGTTGAAGGTAAATAATTAAGTAGTTAGGTTACTCACATGTACCACCAATCAAAAAAGTAGACGATATCTTTTTTTTTTTACTAAATTAACCTAATCATTTCACAATATAAATTTTAACACAATAGACTTATAAGATAAAATTACTTTAATTGTAAACAATAAAATTAAAAAGTTAGTATTATATATAATAGAAGTCCAAAAATATAGGCAGTTATAAATGTGTTTTTCAATAATTATAATATACAAATAGAATAAGAATATAAATAATCTATTTAAAAATGAGACATATATATATGACTTAACAATATTTCAAATATATACTAAAAGATAATCAATAACATAAATCATACTCAAGATTTTCTATCTATACAAAAGATACACTACAAGAAAAACTGAATCAGACAACACTGATAAGACAACGCTTGACGATATAAGCGTTGTCTAATTTTTTCACACAACGGTTTCATTTCACCCTAAAAAATTATATAGTCTGACATGCATCACTACAACGGCTTTAAAACTGTTGTCTAGTAAATCGAATCAGACAAGTCTTTTGGAAAGCAG
>PHNY01112274.1:1371-14944 GCA_003724115.2 Anethum foeniculum | reverse complement strand
TTGTGGGATTGTTAATTGTCATATAAAAAAAATGAATTATGCATCGGATATGTTGACATCTAAACAATATTTGGTAAAGTCCATTCGCATTTTCGACAAGATTGTCTTCACGCAAAATTTAACATTTTCTTAAGTTTGCAATTTTTTGAGTTACTCAATATAAATTTAAGTAATTATAATGAGTTTAATTTTGTCAAAAAGAAAAATTGTAGAAAAGATTAAATTTAAAAGGTAGCTCAAAGTTTCCCCTCCTTTACAAGATAGGCTAAAGTATCTGTTTCAGTAGATGTTTCACCCTGAACATGGCTGTTATTTATAAGTTATTAATTTTCTCCAATATATCATTTCTTATTTAAAATAAATAAATAATAGTGACACGATAGTGCAACTTGCGTAAATAGAATTACATAAATTAATCTTAAAATTAAGGTTTAGAATATGTGGAAATAAGTTTACATATTATAAATACTTCAGAAATAAAACCTTTTCAAATATCACAGAACTATTGTTGTCTTCAAGTCATACAAGTTGATATTTGCATTTACATGCATGAGGTTATGCAATTAACATGTGTGTTACGAGTTTATATTATTCTAATTTATTTTATTTCCTCCGTTTCAAAATAATTATCCACTTTTGTAAAAAATATTTGTTTCAACGTAGTTGTCCACTTCAACTTTCAATATAACTTTTTAAATAAATTTCAAACATTATCTTCTAGAGTAGGTTATATTTTCAAAGTCAACTCATTGTCACACATTTCCAATTTATATTTCCAATATAAATTCTATTCCACAAGCTATATTCATTTAATGCAATTAATATTGATATAAGTACAATTCCTTTTACAAATATTGACTTTTCTTAATATGCGTAATTTTTTAAAAGTGAACCGCTATTTACGGAGAAATTAGCTGTTATCAACCTTATCAGGATCGTCTGCGAGGAAGTGCGAGAAATTCTCTTGTAAACAGTTGCCCAATTATTGTTAGACCCCATATAATGTATGTACAAGATTAGACTCGACAATTTTGAACACGACACGACTTACACGATACGACACAACTTACACGATACGAAAGTTTAGTGTTTGTGTTTGTGTTTGCGTTTGCCTTTTTAGTATACGAATACGAAAGTACACGATCGAGATTTAGTGTCGGTTTTGTGTTTACCCTACAAATACACGACACGACACGAAGTATACGACATAAATAAATATTATAATTAAATATTAATATTTTTAATAAGTATATGTATATTTATAATAGATATATGCATATTTATTTTTAAAATAGTATTTGATTTTATAATACTGTATAGAATTATGATCTAAATAAATATATTTCATTTATTTTATAAATGTTTTACCTAAATATCTTATATTTTTATTTATTTATTTATTTTTATTTATAAAAATATTCAATTTAACACGAAATACACGACAAGAAACGACAAGAAACGAAAGTACACGAACACGAAAGTACACGAAACCTAACATAAACGTGTCAGTTTTGTGTTTGACATTCAACTACACAAAACATGACACGAAACACGAAAATACACTACACGAACGAATTGTCGGATTCATACAAGATAAGTGGCGTTCCAGGAAGGTTCCTTTGTATAAAGTTTTGAAGAGAATTATTATATATATATATATATATATATATAATATATTTGTTTCAGTTTTTATTATATATAATTATAAATTTCAATTACTAAATCAAAAAAAGAAGGGGCATAATTTTTTTAAAAAAAAATGTTGAAAATTAATGAAATATTTAAAGTGATTCTGTAGCAGAATCGCACTTATCCAAAATTATTTAATAGTCGAATCAAATTTAAAATCATTTTTTTTCAAATTTTAACTGTTAAACATTTAATATACTCAAATATAATTATTATTCTACATTAACATCAAATTTCATATTTTGTGAAATAAAAATTTATAATTATTAATGAAATTTTATAATAGAATTAATAGTTCTCCACGAATCTTCATATAAGAGGGTTCTTTTCGGAACATTGGTATATATAAGATATATCCAAAAAAAAATTATTCATCTTGACATTAGAAATTTCTTGTACAATAATTATTAAAATATTATAATTTAATACTTAATTATTTAACTATCTGTTAAATATTAAATATAATATTAGTTTTTATTTAATTTACGTAAAATTTTTAAAAAAATATTATGGCCTAACTTTGTATTAGGCATCTGGCCCTAAATTTTTTTTATTAATTTTAAATTTTAAATATATGTTTTTAAATGTTAATTTAATATAAAATTCACGAATTAAGATAATAACATTTAAAAAGTTATTTATTTTATTTCATTTAAGTAAACTAAATCTGACTTATAAATAAAATTATCCATATACTTATATAACTTATAAATATTCATCTACTTATCACTTATAGTCACTTATTTTTCTAAGTAATAAATTATTTATTTTAAAATATTCAAAAAAACACAATACCAAAGATGCTATTGAAGACCTTGTTAGGTAGTATCTACCGTGAACTTATTTATTTTAAGATATCCAAAAAAGCACAATACCGGAGATGTTACTAAAGAGCTTGTTAGTTAGTATCTTTCGTGAACTTGTTTATCAAGAAGCTCAAGCAGTGCGGGCTCTACCGTAAGGCGAACTAAGCAATCGCTTAGAGCCCAGATATTTTAGGGGCCCAAAAATTTGTATATGTATAATTTTGTAGTTTATTAATTTAAAATTTAATATTTGTTTTTATAAAAAAGTATATTGCAATAAATTATAAATTAGTTTAAGTTTATAAAGAATAAGAAAGTTAATATATATATATATATAATATTAATATTTTAGTAATAATTTATGGTCTAGCACGTTATAAACAATTATTAACTCTTTCATATTTTTAGAGATTTTAATAAAAAGACGATAAAAACACCCATTTTTCTCAATTTTTAAAATTACTAATTATTTAACTTGTATTTTCTTTTGATAATACTTGGTTTTAGAAAAAAAATAATTAATATGATAACACTAAACTAATGTAATATTTTGTTTAACCATTAATAAGAATACTGTATATGTTATTTTGGAAGATTTAAACAAATTAAAAAAAGGTAAAATCAATAGTTAAATAATATATAAAATATTTAAATAATATATAAAATTTGATTTTACATATTTCAAATATTTATTTTACAGATAAATTGGGTCTCTGTTCAAGATTCGCTTAGGGCCACAATATTAGTTGAGACCGCCTTGAACTCAAGAACACGAGAATCCTTGCACGGTCACTTGTTTGGAGTAACTCAATCCTCGACGATCTACAAAAATTATGTTGCATTAGTTATATAAGCTCCAACTAAAATCTTAATTATTATATGATTAAATAAAATATTAACCATTTAAACAATTTAAATGTATGGATCAAAGGGGATCCTTTTGGTTAGATTTTATTTTAGTTTTAACTGTTTGTTTCCTTTTATTCTTAAATAATTTTATTTATGTTTTAGTCATAAATAATATAAAGGAAAGTATATTTGTTGACTAAAATTTCGTTACGGTTTTGTTTTATACCATGTGTTTATGGATAAGTATTTTACGATTGAAATATGAAATTTTAGAGATATTTGTATTGGTGTGGAGACTTAACTCATCCCATTTCTTGTATCAAAGAGTTGAACAATGATTTTTTCGTGTTGTCGATAAGTTTCCTTTCACTTTTAATTTTGGGGTATTTCTATTTTCAAACTTTAAGATTTTATTGTCTAAATTTTCGGAGACATTTTCGCATGACTTTCAGTTAGATGATAAGTTTTATGGAACAAAAGAGACTTTCCTTTTGCAATATTGTACTTCGGTACAATTCAGTTTACGAGAATGTATTTCTCCGACAAGAAAAAATGTATGGACAAAATTGTTTCACAATCATTTTATTATCATAAAAAGTAGATTAAAATCAAAACAAGTTAGAATCTAATGGTAATAAATTCAGATATGTGACAAGTAATTAGTAACATTATTATAAAAAATTATATGGTGGATCTAATTAAATCTCAATTATATGAAATACAAAATCATGAGATAGTTATCAAACAGTTGGGAAAGTTACTAAATTTTTTTGTTCAACATTTTTCATGATTTTATACCTTACTTACAAAATTCCCACTCTAAAATTCCCACATTTACGTTGTAGAAGTAGGTAAGAATAATAGATGTCTCTTATTTATTGATTATTAGTTTTCTCCGATATTTAATTTTTTTAAAAATTAATAAATAATAATGACATAGCAGCCCAAACTGCGTAAATAGGATTACATCTTATGAACAAACTTTAGAACTAAAACATTATCTCGCATCATAAAATTAGTAAATTACTATTAATTATTTTTGGTCATACAAGTTGATATTGTGTTAAATTTACATGCATCATGCATGTTGAGTTTATTCAAACTCATGACTTGGTGCATAGAAAAAGTAGAGGACGATATTTTTTCAATTAAAAATTCAAGATCATATGAATTGTGTTAATATATAATTACATGATTGATGTTATATTTTTAAGCACCTAATTAATCATCTTGGCTTGAGCTGTCTTATCAGAGTGTGCTTTTCTTTTGCTTAGCATCCAGCAGGGTGAGTTTGGTTATTTCTACATTCTCAGAATATATTCAAATTCCATATTATATGATGTGTTTGTATTAGTATTAGTTTTTCATGGCTAATAATTAAGAAAACTTAACAAAAATTTTAATCAAAAGAAATTAGAATAATAATTCACTGTATCAATTATAAATAGAAAGGAGTGGCCTGCATAACAGACATTAGTTTCTTTTAGTATCTTACTTTTATTACTTCTTCATTGATGATATGGACTCCTTGTGTTTACATATGAGTCTCACGAATAAAATTACGTCATGTGTCATTTTAAAATAGATTTTGGAATCATTTTTGGATATGTAACCCTGCTCGTAATGGTGAATAAGCTAGCATTATTTAGAAATGGTATTTGCAGACCCTTTTTTTGTTTGGAGAGAGAATCTATTATATATATAATAGAGCAAATATTAATTACATTTAGCTCATTAATTACTAATAATTTTACATTTATTACACTTCATTAGTATATCAACAAATTATAATTAAAACTTAAATTCAGATAAAAAACAAATATTATATTTTTATTAATATTATATAATAAAAATGTATTCATATATAGAGTACGGTCGTTATACAGGACTCGAAAAAATGATTTTAAAGTAGTAAGTAAACAATATTTACATTTTATGCTTTGATGCATTCATATACTCTAATTATTTCAAAACTGTCCATGCTCCGCCGTTGAACTATTCGGTTAACTATTTCTCATGTTTAATGAATTATCTCTCATATCTAATAAAAAAACAGTTAGAAGAAACTCATCCTTACAAAGAGAAGAAACTCATCATTATAGCGAAGGTCATTGTACATAAACGAAGATAATTTCTCACAACAGTAAATATATTCCATTTCATAAGAATGTATATAAATTCTAAAATAGTTGATGTTAATTGATGTTAGATCATGCTCGTGCCTCGCATTGGCTATAGAACTAGGTTTTTTTTTTGAAAAGATCAAATCACTCGTACATTAGTTTTTTAAGAAATGTTTGTTGTTTATGTAAGGGCAATTTTATCTTTCCACATTTCCTTTGTTCTGGAAATAAGAAAAAAGCTCTGAAAAACATTTCTCTTCTACCAAGTGGAAACTCCGAGGAATTGGAAATTGGGGGTTTCAAATAATTGATGTCCAAAATTAACTAATTGTATGGGTTCTTTTTCTCTTTTATTCAAATTTCAATGAGACTCCAAAAAAGTAATTAAGACGGGATTATAAAAAAATTATGGAATAGTGTTTCATTCAGTAAAATCTATATACTATGCTATAATAACTGGAATAGGGTATAATTTGGTCGCCCTTTGATTTGGTTTGGTTTAGTTTCGTCAGTTTAATCATGACCGTCAGATCTTTTAATCTAATGATCAGAACCGTTAGATCCAAATATTAAAAAAATACACTACACAAGTTCTCATGTTCGATTCCCACTAACAACAAGCATTTATATTATTATTTATAAAGATACAAATAAGTTCTCGGGTTCGATTCCCGCCAACAACAAGCATTTATATTATTATTATAAAAATATGAATAATTTCTCGGGTTCAAATCCTGACAACAACAACTATTTATATTATTACTTATAAAGATACAAAACAACGTTAATAGTTCAAATCTCTTCTATCATATATTATTTTATATTATTTAGTTTTAAATTGAAATTATACGCATTCAAATTAAAATTATATAAAAATTAATTTAATATTTAATTATTTATATTATATATAATATAAATTAAAATATATAAACATTAATGGGAACCCGTGCATGATGTAAGCTATATATATATAAAATTGCAAAACGTGACTAAGGCTCGGGTTATATGCTAGTACTCTTAATTAGAGTGCAACTTAGCCCTGGTGACCGTGCTCAAGTCATTAGTTTACCCGTGTATCAAAAATTTCGGTTATCAAACTTGATCAACACGAACAGGGTGGAGGGCTTCGCAATGAGAGAATTCTCGCAGGTCTCCTTGGCGTTGGTTAGAAAGATTATGTTGCAGTTCTTTATATAATCTTCTTCCGTATATAATTTGCAATTAAAATCTTATAATATGGTTAACTAAAATATTTAACCTTTTAACAATTTAAAAGCATAATGATTTCTCATACCTTTCAATTATGATAAAGAAATAGACCACAGTGAAAAATATATTAAATCTAATTGTCATAAATTTCACATGTGGGAAAAATAAGTAGAGAAATGCTAAAGTCCCCAAAATGGTTCCCAAAACTATTCCCGAATGCTTAGTTGTCATTACGTTATTGGTTGTTGACTTATAAATAAGATGGGACCCATCGTGAATAAATATGAGTCCACGAATAAAAATAAGTCAAATGTCATTTGGGAAAGTTTTTGGGATCAATTTCGGGGTACGTAGCATTGCTCAAGTAAGTAACATCATAAAATTAATATGTTGAATCTAATAATCTGATTTACACAATAAATTCAAGTTCATGCAATATAATAAATTTCACATATGGGACAAATTAGTTAACATTACTACAAAATTATATGCTCAATCTAATAAAATCCTTAGTTATAAGGATATGAACATTTATATATAGTGTAGTTATGAGACAGTGGATAAGCACTTGCAAACTTAGTAAAAAGATTCAGATTTTAATTATTTTATCTATTACTAATATATATAACATTCTCCCATATCCCAATACTTGAAAAGAATCATAAGTAATAGCACCAAGCAATTAGTATATGCAAAAATTAATAATTAATAAGATAGTATACTCAGGAGGCAAAACATTTTCAACAATCATGAAACTACCATTGTCTTGGGTCATACAAATTCATAATTGTGCTAGTTACATTCATGCTCGGTTCATGCACTTAAAGTATGCAGTTAAAGATGAAAATATATAAGAGTAAAATTGTTGTGTTGTCTATATAATTGTTTTATTAAATATGATACTTTGCAAATAAATATTCTTGTGATTCTTTGTTGTCAAAAAAAATATTCAATTATGCATTGCACTATGTGACAACTATATCATGTTTTTTTTCTAGATATCTATATCATGTGTTATTTTAAAAAGTTGGCAAGATGATTTTCATGCAAAAATTAACTTTGAAGTTCTCAAACTTCTTTCTTGTACTAAACCTCTATGGTAATAGGGCTCAATAACATAATTTCTTTAAGTTCTTTCTCGTCTTACGAAAGAGTAATAACTTATTAACTAGGAATTGTAATTTGAAATTCCCTTCAACAAAAATTTTGGTTTTGAACAAAATGCCAAATTTTATAATTTAATTATAATGCACATTAATATGTTAATGCACATAAATTTTGATAATATACAAGAGTTGGATCATAAAAATATTAAAGTTAACCCGAACTAAAATATTTAGATCAAATAAAATAACATTAAGTTACTATAATAATTAAATATACTCAGTCCAAAAGAAAAGCGGTAAAAAAGATAAAACTCTAAAAGTTAGCTAGTCTATTTTTATAATTTGGACTTCAAGATAAAACTCTAAAAGTTGTATTGTTTATTTTTAAAATTTAGACTCCAAATATAATAAGACTAAAGTTCCAGGATCGTGGCTCCTCGGTAGCATGTTCTGAACTAATTCTGTTTCACCTCTCAACACGAATTTTATTTGTTAGTTATTAATTTTCGTAAACAGAATTACATGAAATATTAATAAATCTACAAATCAAGGGAGCGCAAAGTACAGAAATAAATCCAACATGTTGGGTAGCAATATCATATTCGTTCTTTTTATGTGATGTTTAGAGTTTGATTCTTATAAAAAAATAAGAAAAGCGAGTGAATAAACAAGGAGAGTGTGTGTAATTATCAAAAAAAAGTGCGGAAATAAAGTTTATATTTTATAAACAAATTGGTAAATAAAACATTGTTTAACATCATATACTATTAATTATTGTCTTTATACATACAAATCGATATTTTGTTTACATGCATGCTGAGTTTATGCAAATTAACTACTGTGTCGTAAGTTGACGCATATTAAGATTATGATGTGATACCCCATAACTCCCAACTCCGATCTAGTCCTTACTCCGCCGCTTTGAGGTGTAGCTGCTGATGGGGAACCTGCAAAACAATATCAAAGGGGAGTTTGGGTCCCGTGACGCCTCCGGTGTGAGAATAAGAGATGGCTTTGGAAGGTAAAGATTGGAAGTATGAGAGCGATCTATAATGGGGAGTGTGTGTATATGTATATGTTATAGGTGTGTTATAGGCCCACGGTTTTGAGGCACCACCTACCTTTGATCCTGATAATTCATTACCAAGTTGGGAGGACGCCTGGCGCTCCTGGATGGTTTACACGTGTCTAAGGAAATTGTTGAAAAGTGTGCCAAGAATATTTTGGCTTGTGCATTTATTACCCTCATCATTAGCCATTATTATTATTAGCTGTCACCATCATGTGTGGACTTTGATCATGACTCGTGTTCCATCTGGCTTGCGGGACCTGGAGTTGACTGGACCGCTGGATTGGACCGTAGCTGGACCGGGCTGTGGCTGGACTGGGACATACTTAGTCCGGGTTCCGGTGTTGTTTTGCAGGTACCCACCAGCTACACCTTAAAACGGTGGAGAAAGGATTAGATCGGAGTTGAAAGTTATCAATAACTACTTATTTTCATGGTGTACTAGTTTGTTTATTTTTCGTTAAAAACTATGAAGTAATATGAAACTGTATCTTTATATAATAAAATTTTTTATGTATTTTTCTCGCCTTAAATCAGAACACCTTACAAAATAACTACATGAAAAAACCAATTTTTTCTTTTTAATTTGAATTCGTCTAAAATTCTGGATTTAATAAATTAATATGTGTGGAAAATAAAAAAATTTGTATTAAATTTCATTTAAAACTGAGACATTGAATTTTTAGTATAAACATAAAAATTTAAAATGACACATCAAATTATATCATTTGAAATCATTATTTTTCATAAAATGCATGTTTGTAAAAAAATTTATTTTAAAATATTCATGAAGAGTTTTTGATTACAAAAGGGTGAATAAATTATTAAAATGCTAAAATGGAAAAAGTTTTTTAATTTTTTAAATATAGTAGAAACTAGGGTAGCCGCCATTTAACTTAATTGGTCTGCAGCTCCCACCTACACACATTACATAGGTGTAAAAGTAGGAGAAATTCATTGTTTTTGATTTATTCATCCTTAATTTTCTCCAATATTCTATTTTTTTAAATAATAATAAGTACTAATGATAAAATAGCTCAAATTGGGTAAATAAGATCACATCTTATAAACAAAAATTTTGTAACATCATAAAATTACTAATATATTTAATCATACAAGTTGATATTGTGTTTAATTTACATGCATCATGCGATCTTCTTTATTTTGTCAGGAATGCATCATGAATAATGAGTTTATGCGATTAATAATTTTCGAAACTCGTCGTCGACGGGGAAAAAACCATGTGATATATAGCTATTTATCTTTGTCCCGGTATAAATATAGTGTTCGAACATTTTAATATTATAATTTATTTTAAATTATATATTTTAATATTGTATATTTTTATAATTTAGTTTAAATTAAAAATTTTAATATTATATTATTAATTTAAATTGAATTGATGATGAGTTTTAGTTGAAAAAAATAATTTGTTAGTTATTAATAATTTTAATATTATTATTTTGTTTTAAATAAATTTGCTCATGTTATTTTTGGAAAAGAAGGAGGCTTGATTAGAAAAAAAAAACAATAAATTTTAGCTGAAAAAGATAATTGATTAGTTATTAATAATTATATTATTATTATTCTATTTTATTAAATATACTTGCATCTGATTATTTTGAAAAAGCTTACATTTTAGTTGTTAAAATAGAAAATGTAACATGTTTTAGTTGAAAATTTTAATTGGTTAGTTATTAATATTATTAATAATAATATTATTAATAAAACCTGAAAATCAAACCAAAACTTTTAATGTTTTGGTTTTTATATAACAATATAGATATACTACCTTAAAACTCGTGCGATGCATAAATTTTCTTCAATATTTTATGATTTTTTAATTTAATTTGTATTGAATTGATAGTGCAATTTAGTTGAAAAGTGTAATTGGTTTGTTATTAATAATTATTATAATATTATTATTTAATTTTATTAAATAAATTTTTTCATGTTATTTTTGAAACATAACTAAAATTTGGTCAGAAAAAATAAAAAGGTAACATGTTTAAGTTGGAAAGGTAATTAGTTATTTAGTAAGGATTGTAGTATTTTTATTCTGACTTATTAATTAAATAGACTTATCCATGATATTGACTTAGTAAATACACTTATGAATGATATTTTTGAGAATGAAGTATATTGGTTGGAAAAAATTTAAAAGATAATATGTTTTACTTGGAAAAGTTAATAAATAATGCGTTTTAGCTGCAAAGGTAATTGATGTTCAATTTGAAGAAAATAATTGATTAGTTATTACAAAATTATCGAAAATTGAAAATTGTTGAACCAAAACTTTCAATTTTCGTCTATTATGTAATAGTATAGATATATTAAAAAAATTGAAACAATAATATGTTTTAACAGAAAAAAATTGGTTAATTATTAGTAATTACAATATTATTATTCTATTTTATTAAATAGACTTGCAGGTGATATTTTTTTAAAAAGAACTATTTTAGTTGAGAAAGCTAAAAAGATAATGTGTTGTGGTTGAAAAAGGTGATTGGTATTTTTGTTGAAAAAAATAATTGATTAGTTATTTATAATAATTAATTTTAAAAAATCTATTTTAGTTGAGAAAAATAAAAAAAAGTAAGGTGTTGTTGTTGAAAAAGGTAATTTATATTTTAGTTAAAAAAGATAATTGATTAGTTATTGATAATAATTATTTTATTATTAAATTAAATGCTTGAAAACCAAACCGAAAAATAAAACAAAACTTTGAATTTTTAGTATACCATATAATAGTATAGATAGTATCATATTTTCTATATCTATATTCCAATAATGTTTATTGTAATTATATATTTATGTCACACTATAAAATTGATTTATTTTAATAAATTTATTTAAAATAAATTGAGACTTTTATTGTAAACAAATATGGCACATAGTATTTTGAAGGTACCTAATCAACATGATCTATTTTTTAATTATTTTAATTAGACTATACTTTTTATCTTACTATTTTTAATAAATTAAATTATTACATATCACAAGACTTATCCACTTATTATTTCTTTTCAAGTATTTTTAATTTTGAAAGTTTTATTATCTAAATGTTCAGTTTACAAATATTTTAGATGAATGAATGATCTCATTTTATAAGTACTATATGTAATATAATTCATATACAAAAATATATCTCCTTTAAAAAAGAACATTTTTCCAATAACATTTTATTTTACATATTCTTTTTTTTTTATTATCTTTTTAACCTTGAAATGTGATAGCAATTAAATTTTCTTCTGCATTTATTGAACTAAAATGCATACTCTTCTCTGTCATTTTCATACAATTTTAGATTTGAATCTTTAATGATATAATGTTCGACTTTCGAAGTAAAAGGAAGATTAAAACTAATAACACAAATATATTGAGTTTATGAATTACTTTGTTAGCCTTTAGCTCTCCCCAACATCTCAATCTATCATGTAGTACAATTATTATAAGTTATAAAAAAATACAGTGATGTATGCTTTATATGGACAGAGATCATCCTCGAAAGCATTCGTTGCCAACTGAAGTGTATCGTGCTGTAACAAACAAACACATCATGCAAGTTTTATGATTTATATTTTGTCATTTATAAATTGGAATTACTGTGTTAATCAAGGATCATTTCAATATTATTATAGTTCTTCTATAATTTACAAAATGTTTAATTCTTGATAAATCATATTATTTGGATACAATTTACGGTATAAGTTTTTTTTTTTAAATTTAGATAGAGAAATTGTCCTTAGTTAAAATATGTCAATTTTTTAAACTTGTTGAATATTATATTCAAATCTATCTATTCTATATTATAATAACGAAAAATTCAAAGTTTGGTAGTTGGTCGGTCAGTCGGTGTACTTGCTGAAATTACTTAATTATCTTACTTATATAAACCAAACACTTTTTTTAAATAAAATACATTTTTTATTTTCGCCAACTAAAACATATCTTTTTCCAAAAATATCATGGGTAATTCTATTTAATGAAATATTAAAATTATTAAAATTAACAATTACCTTTTTCTACTAAAATATATTACCTTTTTTATTTTAAATAACAAAAATTGCTCTTTGTACGAAAATAACATAACCTTACTTAATTAGTATATATACTAATTACCTTTTTTAAGTAAAACTCATTACCTTTTCTATTTTACCCAATTAAAACATCTCTTTTTCCTAAAATAGGGTAATTCTATTTAATAAGATATTAAAATTACTAATAACTAACAATTACCTTTTTTCTACTCAAACATATTACCTTTTCTATTTTAAATAACAAAACTTTCTCTTTTTCCGAAATTACACCGGAAATTCTAATTAATAACTTAAAATAATAATATTATAATTATTAATAATTATCCACCTATCTTTTTCAGCTCAAACACAATATTTTTTTTCTTCATATTTTCCAACTAAAGTACCTTTAATTCTAAAATTTTATGAACATATACATGTTAATATATATTTATTTTCAAATCCTGTCATTTAAAAAATTAAACGAATAAATTTTGATGTTTTAAAATTTTGAATTAAAATTAAATTAAAAAATCATGTAATATTAAAGAAAATTTGTACATTACGCGGGTTATAAACCACTATCTATATCGATCTATCTATACTATATTATAATAGACGAAACACGTTATAATATCACAGACAATTTTATTTAATAAGATAAAATAAAAACACGTTACCTTTTAAATGAAAACCTATTACG
>PHNY01112246.1:9875-20632 GCA_003724115.2 Anethum foeniculum | reverse complement strand
TAATTTTCAATAGTTAGTTGACATAATTATGAGTTGACTTATTAGTATTTATCTGAATGAAGAATATAAGTAAGGTAATTATAATTTTTGATACTTATTAATTCAAAAAATTGAGAAAATTGGAAAAATAGAACGCGACAATCTGAGAGACGCCACATAAACGCCCCCGTCTTCTCCTTTATATAAGTATATTGATTGAAAATATTTATTGCGTATCTTAAATATATAAAAATTAAAATATACTATAAGCTTTTGAAACATCAAATACATTGTTCCAAAAAACATAATATAGAACGCATGAATTTGAAACATATTTCATGAAAATGTATTTTTTTTAAAACGGTAAATACATGTTAATATTTTAAGTGATCTTTAATGTTTAGGTAACTAGATTATATATTATTGGATATATATAATTTAAATTTTAAACATTTTAATTCTTATATAATTGAATATTAATAAATAATGTACCTAAAAAGTATAAATATTAAAATTTACTTAAAATATATTATATCGAGGTTAATAATCATGATTACAGATTTCGGAAATTGAAGCCAATTGGTTGAGATACTGATTTGTGATTTATTAGACAATCAACATGATTTATCAGCAGAATTAATTAAATATTTTTGATCAATTTTTAAAAAAATTGACAGATTTCATAAAGGAATTGTTTCTTCTTAAAATTGAAAGTTTAAGATATAGGAGGAAATTTTAACAATCCAAGGCAACTTTGTGTTTCTAATAAAATTAAAGATAGCCGAAGTTTAGAACCAATCAAAGATTAATGGGAGCAAACTATACCAAATATCAGACTAATTATATGGTAAGAAAAAAAAAAGTTCCTTTTTTTTTTTTGTTCTTATCCTAGTTTAACGTTCATTGATTATTTAACAAATTTGATATAAAAATACTAATTACTTGGTTAAATGACTCTCTAATATGTAAACAATAATTACTTTATTTAACATATCCGTGCATTATATTTTTATTTAGTAAAACATAACTAATATATTTTTATTTAGTAAAACATAACTAATCATTCAGTTTTTCAATTAAAGTCTCATGAAACATTATTATTTTTGAACCGGAAGAGAATCGAGATACGAAAACAAGTAATTTTGGGTATATACAAGTAGTTTTGGTTTACTTCAGAAAATATTTTACTAATTAAGAATAAAAGTTCGTATTAAAAATATCAAAGTTAAATTCACTTATTTTGTTCACCTTAAATGTTAAAGATCTAATTTGTTTTCAAATTTTTTACATAGTCATTCGAGTTATAAGACCTTCAAAAATATTTGACCCATTTAACAAATTGTCAATAAATTATTCAATTTTCCAAAAAATTTTGATGAATCGTAAATGGATACCTCAACCAATTAGTTCTAATTTTTGTAATATGTAACCATGGGCCTAATAGATAAATATATGCAAAAGTTTGCTATTTTAATCTTTCTTTCAAACAACCAAAATCTTGATCCAACCCACAAACAAGATGCCCACTATTGAAACAAATCATTGTTCAATTTTACTTAAAAATAAATTTTTGATTACATTTCATTCAGTGCATCCCTTGGAGGGAAAACCATATAATATATGCACCACCAACAAAAACAAATTAAAACTGAACTCTATATTAGATGAGAGTCGACCTGAAATCCGCAAATATATCACAATTATTCATTAATCAGTAGCAGATGTTAAAACCATCAGCGGTTCCGAAAATTGGGAATCATAGTATTAATATTAATAACAATATATAAAAATAAAGCCAGAAGTTGGTTTCAAATCCATTCAAAATTCTCCGGATAAAAGTTAGTTAATAAATAGATTTGATTACTGATAGGCACATGCATTATCGTCAATCTGCAATACACCTCAGTCTCGTCCACAGCACTCAGATATCACCTATAAGTTACAACAGCAATCAATTTGAATCATGCAAAATTAGGATACATGGTGAAAAATATTAATATATTTACAGAAGTACTTGTTGTACAGGAGTACCTGGACCCACTATTGCTACGGCTACGACTTGGGCTCTTGCTCTTTTTTGGGCTTTTACTAACATGTCTCTGCCGCTAAAATTGACAAGATTAAAACATGAAAACGGCAGACTCAACAGGTTATTCATAATTCTAATACATTTGCAACAATGATCAACAATTTTTAACAAACTATCCTGAAACATTAAGATTTTACCAAGTAAAACTGTTCCAAATCCATCTAACAAGCTAGATATCAGACAACTTAGGTAGAAGTATCAAAAAAAATACAACAAACAATAACTAAACCTAATAAGAATCAACTTACAGGTGGAGCTGGAGACCTGGATCTTGACGGAGATCTGCAAAAGTTCCAGAAACAACCCATTTTAATATCCAAATGTTCCTTTTAACAGAGATCCAAGAGCCTTGATGCCACTTCCACGTGAGAGTTACAATATAAAGAAAAAACCAGAAATATTATAGCATCACTAGAAAAAGGGTCAACTACAATCAAATAAATAAGAAGGGACAAATTATAACTCAAAACCTATGAAACCATATAATATCATAATTAAGACTCTAGTAAACAGGATACCCGAAGATCCATTTAAGTTTGGATAGCGTGCTCCATTAGCTTGACAGCATTTGATTGGACAATATTAAATGTTTCTACTGCAAATGATGGTTGTTCCAAATTCAAAAAGAGCTAAGTTCAAGAACCAGCTTTAGCATCGAAATCCAAGATCTGCTTTGTCCCAATATAGCACCCTTGGACATTCAAGATGCTTATCAAAACAGAGATACCCGAAGGCTTTCAAAGCTTCGGTCAAAGATAACCCAGACCTCCATAACCAAATATCTTTGAACCAAGTCTCATCAAGATTTCTATATGCAATCCCCAGGAATGCCGCAAATAGCCAATATCTAAAAAACAAAAAAAAGTTGATTTCATCTTTAAAAAAGATAAAACTGACACGATGTAGTTTGACAACCCATTGGGTTTACTCGGTAGACCATCTGCTTTTAGATATCATGAGCTAAAGCAAGTGACAGAGAGGCTGGCTTTCTAGATGCATACAATACATCTTTGTGTCTGTCAAAGTGTGAAAGACTCCTCTCCAATAGGAAAAAAAAAAATATTCCTCTATATTTGACAATGAGAAATAGGTACACTAATCTAGTAACCTCTGATTCTATTACCTATTCCTAGCTGCAATACCATTCTATAAAAGACTAATATTCAACTCCACAAAATTTACTGAATAGCTCTTCATATTATATTTATAGAATAAAATGTACAACTTTCAAGACAATTATGTGCTTAAGGATGTCTTCAGGTACCCGAAAAAATATTTCTTACTTTGATCAGGACATTTGCAACTGTAGTTCAAAATTTCAATCTTCTAACCCACTTAACAATGGGAAGTCAAATTATAAAAAACAATCACAATTCAGATCCATATACATAATCGTTCTCTCTGTATGAGAAAAGGAGCTGAACATGTAATATGAACCTGATAATCAGGCGTAAAAATATTGAAAAAACAGTGGCAAATAACATTACCAACATGTTTAAGAAACACACAGGTATCAGCTGATAACATATCACAAAAATCTGATAACTATACCTTGACAGGGCACGCGGTTTCGATCTGGAGCGAGACCGGGAGCGAGAAGATACAGACCTCGAACGAGATCTTGAACGACGTGAAGATTTGGGTTTTGGGGATTTGCTGTAGATTAAATACCAAATTTTAAAACTGAAGATAAAGAAACACAAGAAATCCTTTATTATGAATTCAATAGTACCTCTTACTCCTACTGCGACTCTTACTCCGACTACGACTGCGGCTGCGACTGTAACTCCGGCCTCTAGAGGGACCTGGACTGCGGCTTGAATCATAAACCTTCACCTATGTCAGGAATAGTGTTATTAGACTACAAATATTTATATATATATATATGAGAAACAACAAGAAGTAAAACGATTAAGGTCAGCTCATATCATACTCGAATTACACCGCGAGAGAAGGCATTTTTGAATTCGGAGTCATCCAATTTCCTGACCTGAAATGATAATATCCATACCTATTTAAACTCTAAAACAAACTTTTCTTCAATCGAAAGATAAAGATCGTTAAAAAGAAACAGCAATTTAGGAAGCAAACTGAAGATAACTTACAGCATATTTCATATCATCATAGTTTGTATAATCGACGATACCAGTTGTGCCTGTGTTATAATCAAAATCACTTTACCATGAAATCACATATAAATTATAAATCATTATGTTTCGTACTACATATATGAGATGCTTCAAATTTAAATCTACCAGCACTGTAGGAAATCGATGCTAGAAATATGCAGTAAGAATAACTTGAACTATATATAGAGTCCCTGAGGCACATATGGTATCATATAATATGTTATTTTAAGAGCAAGTTCAATGCAACTACAATTGATGATTTAACTATAAATTTCACATCGAAAATAGGAAACGCCTCTCCAATGCAATGCTAAAATTGAACGTAAAATAGCATTATGCTATACTTGGTACCTAAGCACGGATGCTGATATATTCCCACATAAGCATGCTAGTAGGAAAAGTAATGAAATGGATAATTACAATTTAGCAAGCATATTTTAAACATTAAAAGATGCAAAGTTAGTTATATTAAGAACTCTCTCATTCTTATTTAAAACTATGTATTGGACTTCAAATTCTATTTTAGCAATAGAGATTCACCTTTAATCTCATTATATAGCAATAGCTATATGTATTTCAGCATTAGGATTGAACAATATGAACATGCACATTACAAGAACAATATCATAGCCAAGCTTTCAAGGTCCTCCTTAGTTACCAAACGTCGAGGGATCAAGACCCGCTTGAGTCAAATGTGCGTGTGCGTGTGCGTATTAAAATTTCTTGTAATTAACCTTCCCAAGAAGCAAGAAGAAAGTAATAAATATATAGCTAGATAGTAGAAAACTGGTAATTAGGGTGAGAAAACTTGTACCTGGACCAAGAAATCTAGACTGCCTATTATGTACAAATATATGAGATATTTGCAGCAAAATCTGCACTAAGTACTGAGCATCGAGCTTACCTGCACAACATACTCGGCGCTAACAATATGTTCCCAAATTTTATTTTTTATTTTTTTTTGGAGAACCTCAGGATGAGCTAGAATTAAACACAGAACCCGGACAACAACAGAGGATAAGCTTTTTACCACTTGAGCTATCCCATCACGCTCTCCCGAGTTTGTTTTTGAGAGAGAAATGTGGTTACTTAATTTCTCTTGTGTTCCCAAGTTTTTTTTACTAGAGAGAGGAAGAGAAATTCATATGACTAAGTTTCTAAAAGAATCCCAAAAGTGGAATGATCAGGAGACACGTCACAAGTAATTTTTTTAATTATTTAGTTTCAATATTTTCTTTCTATAGAAAAAGCTTGGGAACATGGGAGAGAAAATAATATACTATGTATTTTCATTTCTCTATGTAAAAACTCTGGAACACATTGTAAGACCATGATTTGACTTTACTAGACTACATATAATAGTGCATATGATATAGACATTTTCAATGACTTGTAATAGGATAAGCTCCACCAACTCACTCCTCCCCCCAACCATATGTAGTGATAAGACATTCCTGCCCAAATATTTAAGTTGAAATTGACTTTATTTTATATTTTAAAATGAAGTAAATTGTTTTATTCGATACACTAGCAGGCTGATTACCCCCTTCACATGTTAGTCCAACTAAAATTCATTTTAAGCACTAAACAATGTTTGTGGTTAATTCTAATATAATTTTCTTAATACAAGTATTACGATCATCCAAAGCTCACAGTGTCACATTAATATTTGTTGATATAAGTCAACACAAACATCAGACGACTATGCAACAATACCTTAAAGCCTCTTCCACAAGGACATATACGATTCGTCATCACCATTACTAAACATTTGGTTAATTTATTACATGTATAGATTATTAACAATTATATTGACATACAGTGAATTAAATTTTAAACCATAGACCTATCGGTTGAGGTTAACATTTTTCATGAGTTCATACAAATGAAAATTATGAAACATAAAAATTATAAATATATATAAGAGGTTTTGAAAAGTCATTTGGACTCTCTATTCTAGATTTCTACTTATTATAAAAAGGTAAAACAAACATTATGCAAAATGCTAAGGCCCGAGACAGTAATTCCTAAAAGATGGCACTTAATTATTTTTTTTTAAATAAACAGCTTACCGCTACCCTCACGGAATACTTGGGCGAAGCATACATCTCCTGCACGCCGCATATGATCCTAAACAGATTTGAATGAAATTAATCAAATATAGGGTCATCAAGAATCCACGCATATTTTTTTGTCTATGTTTACGCAATAGAGAAACATTTAACATTCCATCTTACCTTAAGGTCTTGCCATGATGCAGAAGAGGGTAATCCGCTCACCATGACTGAATGATAAATTAAGTGATCAGGGCTCAAACAAAAAATAAGTGATGCATAATATTCATTACCAGGAGAAACCGCACTACTTACCACGATAATCCGAACGCCTCGACACGCCTCCACCACGTCCACCACCACCTCCACGACCACCGCCATGATTACTATGGCGATCTGTTGAAGATAAATTGCCATTACCACGCCCACCATGTGCCAGCTCGACCTACTCAATCAATGTAGAATAAACCAAATTGCTATAACGACTTACAAAGTAAATGTCTCATAAGCTCATCTGACATTGTACAAATGACCTACCCGTAAGCGATGCCCGTCAAAGTCATAGCCATCACGTCCCCTCATAGCATCAGCAGCATCACGAGCCTCTTCAAACTGAAGAATATATTGACGCCATATAAAACCTTGAAAACAAATAAAATCAAATAATTTTTTTAAGAAAAAACTTACCTCAACAAATGCATAGCCAGGAGGTCTTGGAGGGATTTTTAAGTCAATATGAGCAATTCGTCCGTACTGCAATGTCAAATTATGGCACAAACACATAAAATCAGGTATATTCATTAAAACATGCCTTGCAAAATTTTAGTACCATCAATATTAATATTTAAGATATATTAGTAACATATTTTCTGGATAGAATAGCCAACTTTGTAGTCACTACTGAAAGCACTATCAAATCGGGTATCTAAAGCAAATTTTGAATGCACAAATAGCACCCAGCCATCCATAGTATTCAACAGCTAAGTTAATAACCCAAATTGAGGCATTTGTAACAACTCCGTAAATAGGTAATTTAATTCCAATCTTCCAACTATACAGCCTACTAAACTGTGTCATTTCATTAATAGAGGAACAATGTCTTCTTGTTGTATTTCTGTAATGTCAATGTTCAATATTTGCTATAACCAAGATATGCTCTTTCAGGCACTCATACATCAACATGTATCTCCTATTTGGGTTACTAATAGCAGATAAACTCGATCACTCCGTATTACTTTTTCTCATTATCTCTAAAGTTCCCAAATCGTTTGGCTAAATAGGACAAAATTCCACAAATTCATCCTCTCTATTACTTTAAATTTTAATCAACCATTTCTAATTCCATCCAATTACTTGCCATTTCCAAAACATCAAACTCACATCCGCAACATTCAATATCCAACTACCACTACCAAACCATTCACATCCACGCAACTACATGCTTAAACTCGTACATTAAGATAGATAAGTTTAAGTTTCACACATGATATAACCTCCACGCAATTACGTGCTTAAACTCGTACATTAAGATAGATCAATTACGTGCTTAAACTCCTACACTAAATAGATGATTTTAATTTTTACACAAGATATAACCTCCACGCAAATACGTGCTTAAACTCATACACTAAGATAGATGATTTTAATTCTTACACATGATATAACCTCCACGCAAATTACGTGCTTAAACTCGTACACTAAAATAGATGATTTTAATTTTTACACAAGATATAACCTCCACGCAAAGACGCGCTTAAACTCGTACACTAAGATAGATGATTTTAATTTTTACACACGATATAATCTCCACGCAAATACATGCTTAAACTCGTACATTAAGATAGATAATTTAAGTTTCACACATGATATAACCTCCACGCAACTACGTGCTTAAACTCATACATTAAAGTACATTACGGTAGATAATTTCAAGTTTTACACACGATATAACCTCCACGCAACTACGTGCTCAAACTCGTAAATTAAGATAAATAACAATAATTTTTACGCACGAATTAACAAATTTCGATACAAAAAATGAACAAGACCTTGTAAAAGATATCTTCGACTTCGCGCTCGCGAACATCGCCAGGGAGATTGCCAACATACAGCACTTTACTTGACCTACTCATTGTTTCTGATCAAATTCAACATACAAATAAACACAATTAGATGCAAATTGAGCTAAATCAAGTCAAACAATTAGGTAATTGAATCGATAGATACACATATAGATACAAATACATGTTATGATTGCATTGAATTAAAGAGAGAATTGAGTTTTTTACCTGAAATAATTGGGGGAGAACAGAGAGATTTAAAATTAGGGTTTTGAATTTTAGAATGAAGAGTGTGATTTATGATAGAGGATGTTGCGTGTCGTTTTTGTGATGTTATATTAACGGCCGAGATCAGCCCGTTCTTGTTCCTGTTTAATTCCGTAAAATATTTGACCGATTCGATTTTTAAATCCGATTAATTGTTATAAATATTTTTTAATAATATATTTAATTATTTTTAAAATTTTATAATTTCATATATTTTTAATTATTATTTGATTAGGAATTTTGATTAATTTTCGATTATTTCATTAATTTATAACCGGTGTCTCGATTGATCTCTCATGAATTTTTACAGTCATGCTTATAATATGTTATTTATTCGATGACTAGAATACAAGTATAAACATTGAAAAAGTAAATTTTAGAAATGGAAATTATACCTAAATTATTAATAAAAGTTTTGTTCCTTTTCAAATGTTAAACTATCACTCATATTTTGATTAATATAAATAGCGGTTGTTGGTTAATATACAGGCGAAAATAACACTAATTTAAGTTCAAAAATCATGGTGGAAAATGCGTAAATTGATTACAATTAACGGTCATAATTAACGAAATATCGCCAAATGGGTGTAACTTTTTAAAGGGATGCGGTGCGCAATTTCAGAAAATTTGTACTCCCTCTGTCCCATCAGTTTTTTATGTTGGGAATCGTGCACTCGACACGCATTTCAAGGCTCTTATAAAATATGGTTCCATAATTTATTTTTAAAATTTTCTTTTTCTGAATAAAAATTAAACTATTATGTTTTTATACAGAAAACAAAAAAAATTCAAAAAAATTTATAGAACTATACTTTTTATAAGTCTTAAAATGCGTGTCAAGCCCTCCCTCTCCCAGCGTAAACAACATGCTGGGACGGAGGGAGTATATAACATTGCATTTCGGTCAAAGGTAAGGGCGTGCAATGCAATTATATCTTTAAATAACGGTAGATTGCCACCAAAAGTGACAAATATGTTATAGATTAAATTTAATATTTTATTAAAATGAAAAACACATCAATTCTATATTAAGATCAGTTTATATATTTATTCAAAAAAAAAGGATCAGTTTATATATTATTTAAATAAAATAATTATTTTATTTATTAAGTCATAGGGTTCCATCCTCCAGCTATGCCTCACCGAACAAAGAAAATTTCAAATAGAGTACAGGAGTTAACCTTTGAACTTAGAAAATATTTTAATTCGGGTTAAAAGGACTCAGTTTGGTATTGGTAAATGTAATGGAGTGTAAATCGGGTAAATGTATTCCCTCTGTCCCATTCATTTCTCTACGTTTTATATTTTGGGATGTCCCTCTCATTTCTCTACGTCACTAAAAATAGTAAGTTTTTAATATTATAAAAATAGTTTATACTATATTATATTCTTTAATCAGTCCAAACATTCCTCATTAACTTAAACATAATCTACAATTAACTTAATCCTACTTTTACTTACCCCTTTCTTTCACTTACTCAGTTTCATTCTTTACCTACCCTTTGTTCTGCCCATATCCTTTTGTTGCGGCATGCTCCTCAGATTTACGGATTCGCAGGGGGCGCCGCGGGCCTTACTTAGTTGACTGACAATGACAAAGGCTTGCGAAACTAAGTAGCGCCTTTTGAATTGAATCTTAAGTAGTCTATCAGTGGTGCAAAGCGGCTTTGCCCCTTTTCAGTAGAGGAGCAAAAGGTTAGACCTTCGAAAGTCAGCGATCTATAATCAAGAACCCTAGAAACTCAAGAACTTTAAGAACTCCGATGGAATCTCAGTTCGTAGGTGAGTCAGCTCCTTCATTTAACTCAGACTCTGAAGCCCTAACTCCTTCATCTCCATTTGTCCCGATTATAGAACTTATTCAACATCCCCCAAAATCACAACTGAAAAATGAAACAACCCCTGCCTTCGATTCTTATTCGGAAAGCGTATGTTCTCCGGCTGTGTTACACCAAATTGTTCAAGATACTCCGGAATCTGAAATCATTAAAAGAGGAAATTCGAAGAAACAAGGGTCAAAGGACAAGCCAAACAACTCGATAGCGAAGAAACTGGAATTCGACGACCCGAAGTTGGATGATACAAGTGGTATACTCAACATTTTTCTCCCTCGATTTTTCTAGTGAAGCTAGCAGTTTTTCGAAAAGTGGAGTTAGAAAAATGGTGTTTTTAGTACTCG
>PHNY01112243.1:4636-22087 GCA_003724115.2 Anethum foeniculum | reverse complement strand
TTACTAACCAGGAGAGCTTGGTGGCTAGACTGTACAAGGCCAAATATTATGCTGATAGAGATTTTATGGAGGCTAAGTTGGGTAGTAGTCCTAGTTTCATTTGGCGAAGCATTCTGGAGGCGAGAAGGATTATTTCAGCTGGTTCATGTTGGAGGATTGGTAATGGAACTAAAATTCAAATTTTGGGGCAACCTTGGCTGAACAATAACAACCCTTACATCACCACAGTGTCACCAGTTCTAGAAAATCAAAGGGTAGCTTCTTTGTTCTGCGAGCATAGGAAAGAATGGGATTTTGAGGTCGTCAATGATGTGTTCGAAGTGAGAGATCAACATCTCATTGCTAGCACTACTATTGAACAGGAGTTAGAAGATGATGTTTTAACCTGGAAGTTGGAAAACTCAGGCCAATATTCAGTTAAATCGGCATATAAACTACTCCAACAAGAAAAAGGAAACTGGGGTATGGATGAAGATATCCTATTCTGGAAGAGTTTGTGGAGCATTAAAGCTCCTCCTCAAGCTTTAAATCTTATCTGGAGGGCTCTTACTTATTGTTTACCAACTCTGCTTCAATTACAATCGAAACATGTGCCAGTAAATAATATCTGTCCTCTTTGCAAAGAAGGAGTTGAATCTATTCTCCATGCACTAGTTCAATACAGGGCTGCTGATATGTGTTGGCAAATTTTTATTCCTGGGATTAACACAAATGGGACTGTAGATTTTCAAACTTGGCTGGAGAGGAATTTATCAGGTAAGCCAGGAAAAACCAAAGCAAGAATCATCACGCTATGTTGGGGTATCTGGAGGGCGAGAAATGATTTTGTTTGGAACAGTCGGAAATGGAAACCTATGAAAATTGTTGCAAAGGCGTGGGAATATCTTTCGCAGTGGAAAGCAGCCCAGAGTCGTTCTTTTATTGCTCCCATTACTCCTCCCGTTCCAGGAGATGGGGCTGTTTGCTGGGTAAAGCCACAACATAATGGAGTAAAGATCACATGTGATGCAACAATTTTTGCAGAGCTTGGCATTTCAGGAGCGGGTCTTATAGCCCTTGATCATGATGGGGAACTCATATCAGCTAAGTCAAAAACTACCCCGGAGGTTTTGAAACCAGTGTTGGCAGAGGCTATTGCAGTAAAGGAAGCTCTAAGTTGGGCTAAAGAAATGGAGTCAAAGCCAATCACAGTAGAAACAGATTGTTTGGTGGTTGTCCAGCTCATCAGAAGTACAGCACCTATGCGATCTCGCTTGGGGCAAGTAATTGAAGAATGCAGGGATTTGATTCGGTTAAACAACAACTTCAGGTTGTATTTTGTTAAACGATCATCGAATATGTCGGCACATGAATTAGCTCAAGTGTCACATATGTATCGCGATCGTAGTTTCAACTGGCAATCTATTCCGGCCAGTGTTAAGCTTTGTATTCAGAATGATTTAATGATCTAATAATACATGCATTCGTAAAAAAAAAAAAAAGATCTGACGGTCATGATTAAGCTGACGAAACCAAACCAAATCAAGGGGCGACCAAATTATACCTCATTCCAGTTATTACAGTTTAGTATAGATTTCCAAAATAATCATATCATTATATCAACCATAGCATTCGTAATACTTTCAAATACCTGAAAAACTATTCTCAATGGCTCCATTAGTTAACTTTGATGTTGAACCACGACTTCTTCAATGGCTTCATATCATTACTTTGCACCCGCTTCATTCCTCGAAGGAAAACCAAAGTAGCTGTATAGCTGAAGCATTGTAATACATGACAATGATTACCTACGCCAAAATACCTTGCCTCACGAGCAAAATGATAGCAAACACTGACCTTATTATCATTTTCCAAGCGATCCCAACCAAATCCAATTAGGTATTTATATTTATCCCTATAGCCTACATTAGAACTGTACTGGGAATACTCTGGTGGAGTAGTGAATTCTACGTATCTCCCAATTATCCTTTTGGTTGACTAGACAAACGAAACCATTAACAGCACCAACCAATCTTGAATTGCCAACACTTCCAACTTTGGGCATAGGAGGTTCAATCGAAGTTAACTAGAGAGAAGTATAAAGCCCTCCGAGCTACAAGACAATATTGGTAAACAGGATTTTTATTGAGAGTACTTCTAAAATGCGCTTGTACACAATCGGGTGCGAAAAAGAGAGATTCCCATGACTTACAAACATAATATTGCACCCTGACTAAAGTTTCCGGTGGCAATCGCGCAAGTATCTCCTCTATCATTATCTCTTCAGGGAGCTCTGTCACCCTGACTAGAGAGAGATTTCCACAATTTTGCTTTCTTCTTTCATGGTGTAAGGAACTACCAGTGGCATTAGTCTCTCTCTTACTGGGAACTTTGCTACAACACGAGCTTGATCCTGTATCCTGGGACGAACAAATTTGAATACAACAGCCATTTACTGCAACATTTCCTTGCTGGTGTCACTCAAGGCATACTTGGTTTTTTAGGTACAAGAAAATCTAAACACTGGAAATAATATACTGAAGGCACTAGATCTCCCCATGCCCCCCCCAAAAAAAATGTTCATATAATAGTAACAAACATTTGTTTCCCATAAAATGTGGTTTTCTTTTCTTCTCTAGATTTATTTTCTTGATAGACTTCCGATCACATGCAGGCTGGAGCTGCGACACCATTGGCCTTCAACAACTTACAGATTTGCTTTGAATAAACAAATTCAGAACAAGACCGATATTATATCCGTTATGAAATCAGTGTTTGCTGCTGTACATCACACGGGGTAGGTGCTTTGTCTATTACCTGTAGATATCTCTTGTCATATTTTTTTGTATCTTACTATCATATGGTTTATGTAGACAAGGCAGTTGAAAGGGATCTCACTTTTATTAAAGATCTAGGTCTAAAGCTTATTTATGCTCTGAATACTTATGTACATACTTATTAAAGACCTGTTTTGACGGACGTTAAAAGTCATATTTGCACTAGTGACCGGCTTAATTAAGGTGAATAAGTGATACTCTTCTCTTTGTTTCATTCAGTAGGAATTAATACTCCATTTACTCGTTGTAATTTTATATGCAGATTAAGATCCCTGGTGTGAAATCTGTTATTTCTAGAGCAAGCAATAGTATAACATGTACATAAGTAACATGATCAGCACGTATACGTAATTTTAAAATATTAGGCAACTGTTTAAAATTACATTAGTATACTGTTTAAAATCACATTAGCATATTAAATTTAAAAGGTACTTTATAAAATTACATGCACAGAAATGTAGAACTAATTTTTCATATATAAAGTTAATAACAATGTTGCTCCGACCTAAGGAGCTCAACTAGACATCGTTCACAAGCATCTCTTGTTAGGTTTATCATTAGTTCCAAAAGAATCATATTAATCACAAGATTTCTAAAACTTTATAGGAAAGTGTTTGGAAACGTGCATTTCATTTCAAATGACATGATTTGTCTTGTCATTTCAAATTCTCAGGTTTATACTAATATTTGAATGGCCTGGATTTCAAATGAAATCCATATCCAAATTCCCAAACAGCTTATTGATCAAATCCAGAATTTCAAATGAAATCCAGGTTCCCAAACGGGCCATAAAGAATTTATTGAACTGGGCAAACTACACAGAAAATGAAAACAAGAAGTAAGATGTTATAATACTTAATTGTAAATATAGAGCTACATCATTAATTTAGTCAAATGTAAGTTCAAGTTAGCTTTAAGCAATGATTTTCATAGATAAAAAACGAATATAACTATAACACCAAGCATGATGATTACTACTACCCACAAAACACTCAACTTCATCACTTTCACGATCATAGCAAAAACTTTTCCCTCACTTTGTAATACAATCTCATCACCAAAACTTAAAATCTTGTAACGGACGCTCTATTACTGACCAAATATTCAGCTTACTTTGTGGTGATCCAATAGTGAACATCTTGTTCCAAACCCCAGATTCCTCATGCAAAATATTTACTTCCATCGACGTATATGGAAAGTATGATCCTAAACTTCCCATTTTAGACAAAAATATAGAATATGACCAGTACGGGCATTCTTTCACGATGGTAGAGGCTATCATATACTCCATTCCATATGAACACTCCCCATACATATGTGAAGGAAACACAAATAATAGAATAACTAGTCTGGTTCAAGAATTCGAATTAGAAGAGTACACAACATGTTCCCTAGCTAGAATATGCAAAAAAGATAGCAAACCACAACCTCATAATCATTTTCCACACAATCCTAACAAATCCAGTTACGTATTTATATTAGTTGTATATCCAACATTACAACTGTACTTGGAATATTGTAGTGGAGTAGTGAATTCTATATGTCTACCAATTATTGGATTCCACGAAAAAAGAATTCTTTTTGGTGGAGTAGTGAATTCTATATGTCTACCAATTATCGGATTCCACGAAAAAAGAATTCTTTCAAAAAGAATTCTTTTTGATTAACTAGACAAACTAAACCACTAATAGAACCAATGCGAACACTACCAAACTATACCACATAATGTATCTGATTAGTTAGACTAATCACTAATCCTCATTCTCGTTTTAGCCGTTGAAATATAGTCATTAAAAGTATATTGATTGAAATTTGAATAAAAATAATATTTTCTCCGTCCCTATTTTGTTGTCCACTATTACCATTTTCCTCTGTCCCAAAATAATTGTCCAATTTGATAAATATGATAAATAAAAGATGAATAAAAGATAAGTAAAGTATATATAAAAGGTAAAAAATATTGCCATAGTTTTATATTATGGTAATTATCATTCTATTTAATTTGATTGAATAAAATGTGGATTTAGATTGATGGAGAAGAAAAACGGAGGACGGAGGGAGTAATATAGTGATTTTCAATTACAGCTAACGATGATAGAGAATACTATCGGTATCGAACTAGTTCTCTTAAATTTAGAGAATCACTATTATATAATCCCTCTGTCTCAAACATTTCTTTACGTTTTCCTTGGATGTCCCTCTTACAAAATTAGTAAAGTTTTATAATATAAAATTAACTATATCCGCTATTTTCCTCAACTACATTCACTTTATAATTAAAATATTGGTGGGTCCTATCACTTCACACACTTTTCTTACTTTTCTCTATTACTTTATATTTTTTCTTAACCTCCGTACCCAACCCAAATGTAAATAATGGGACAGAGAGAGTATTATTTTAGTCAACCATTTTGAATTATAGCTTACATTGTATTGCATTTCTAGGTTTTGCAATTGTTCAGAAAAATGGAGGCCAGAAAAGAAGATGTTCGAGAGGTGATGCATACTTTAATTTGTTGAACATAGTTTTGTGAAACAGCAGGTGGATTCGTGCAACAAGTTCTATGATGAGAATATGCAGAATACCATTGCTGACTTGAGAGAAATCGTCATTACATCTTACGCTGATCAGGTAAGCTTCTTTTATTTTACAGTTTTGGTAATAATTGAAGTACGTGATGGCTACATATGTCACCATTCAGTCAAGTTTGTTTACGGCTTGTAGTAATTGAACAATATACTATTGCGCACTAGTTATTCACCAAATACAACAGAGTTTGTCAAAATAAAATAACATTGAGGGTGTGAAAGAAATCAAATTGGATGTTTGGGAGTTAATATCGAGCAAATAAAAAAGATGGTACTTGTATGTATCAGTTCGTTGTTCGAATTCTTAAAGGTATGACTCTATTTACATTAAAATTATGTTGTAATTTAGTAAATAATTAGGGTCTATGGGAACGCAAGGAATAAAATACGAGGTCTATGGATAAATCATGCATTGCCTTGTTCTCTTGTTCTTCGTGTAAGACAACATTTTTAATTGAAATCAATGTCATTTTTATGTAATTGAATAATATACTAATGTGTACTAGTTTTACCAAATATTGCAGCATTTTACCAAATACGAGGTGTATTAGATATTTAGGAATTGATATTTGAGCACATAAAAAAATTCGTTAAAGACATGTTAAGCACACATTACCCTCACTTTGGTAAGTGTCAAATCATATATATTTGTTGTTATCATTACTTGTTGAAGAAGCATTACATTTTTTTGTTATAAACATCTTAAAGACATGTTGTATCGCTAAAGAAGAACCATTACAATTTCCATATATAAACATGTCAAACTAAAGGCTATATGTGTTTAATAGTATTAGGTATATAATATGATTATAATCCTATAAATTTTCCAGTCTCATGTTTGTTATGTAAAAACTTATTTGAGTCTAATCCAAGAAATATAATCTTTTAAATTATCCTATCGCATATTTGTTTTGTTGGAGTAGAGGATATGATTATAATTTATCACTAATATTGGTTAGAGGAGGTATTATTTAATCCCCTCTAAGAAGTTAGTTTTTTAAAAGATTTATAATCTCCCCACCACTATAATCCCATGCAAAACAAACATACGATTGAGAAATTTAAAGAATAATAGTTTAATCCCATTAATATCCCTCAAAACAAACATAAGATAAAATTTTAAAGGCTTATAGTAAAATCCTAAACTAAATACTTCATAACAAATATGGGACAAGGATAATTAATCCATAAGATTAATAATGATGGAATTGTTTTCCTCGAATAATAATTTTGGGATTATAATCCCCCAAAATAAATATGACCTTAAAGCATTGAGTCAATTATGATATGATGGCTATCAACATTACTTTTTTTTTTTTTGCAGTTTGATTTTTTTCATTTCAAGTTTGGCAATTCGGAGCAGTTAAAAGAATTTCGGTCAAAATCCATCAAATGTAACCAACAATGATAGTTGTGTAATTGAGGCTAAAGTGTCTAATGTTGAAGTCAGACTTTTTTAAAAACACATATATGCTTAACATATCCTTTTACTAAAGTTTCCATATTCAAACGTAAACAGCACGCAAGTGCATTCATAGACTCGATCGAGAAATGTGCAAAATATAATTCTGGGATACTCTGGGAAAAAACAAGCAATATAAGACCTAAGCACCAGGACTTGAACTTCCCATAGACAAATCATTTTTTGCTTCAATCTTTCATACTATATTTGACTTCAATAACCAAAGCAACCACAAAAAAATAAGAAACATTCATAAAAAACTAAAGTAACAATACTTCTATCTTTTTTTACCTATGGTATCAAGATATATATTTTTATATGAGTAGCGATAAGATTGAATAGAACTTAAATTTTTCAAGATCAGAAACTTAATAAAATTTGATATTGGTAATTAGGACTTATAAGTATGAGTTACAGTTTTATTTGATAAAATGAAATGTCCAAAAATAAATTACCCTGACAAATCCTGCAAAACATCCACCATATTGTTGAATGTAACTTTTCCATTACCATCCAAATCATAAACCTTTAAAATAGTCACAAAAAGAAAAAAAAGTTCAAAACCAATTACAGCAATAGAGTGGAGAGTCTTAAAACATAGACGCAGAAAGAGAATGTGATAGCATAAACATACATTGGTACAAATAAGATTATATAAATACAATAAGGATTAAGTTCATTGCATTCCACTTTTGTTGTAGGGTTGCACAAGAACGAAATGCAAACAATAAAGCAATAAATTCTCTAAAACTCAGTCTTTCCACCATCCGGAACAATCTCTGCATCCAAATACAACAATGTTACAAGTCCGTCAATCGTTCCACACTTAAAAATCTCTTTTTTATTTAATTTTTTCTAATACTAAAAATGGTTTAAGTAATTAGAAATCGAAATTAGATTGCACAACTTTGTAGAAAAAATACAATTCTACATACTTGGCAATCAAGATTCACAAGAGCATGCTCAAATACATCCGTAAATCACGTAAATTATCACATTTTGTATCAATTCAGTAGAAATAAAGCCACCTCCATGCAATCCAGCTGACAAAATCACTAACATAATAATGCTATCTCTTGCAGTGAAACGACAATTACTCAAAAAGTAACCACAAGAAATGAAAGTTATTAATAGCTCAGAGATATGTGTTTTTTGTATAGCAAGATACTCCAGGATATATAGTAACATAGATATAAATACATAGATATAAATATAAATACAGGTATGATCGTAGTGTTCTTAAACTTCTTCAACGTTTTGTTTTGAAACTTTGTGGGTGCAAGAAGTAACTTAAAAGTGTGCAATTGCGATTAAATAAAGAAAGCACCCATCTTTTTATAATAAAATAATGTATCAATAAGAAATTTATGTATCAATGTATCAAATTATAATTAAGATCATAAAAAAAATACAATAATTGAATTTTAATACATACTAGGCATGTTATACATTTATTAACATCATCTGCGAGTAATTTAATAGTTTAACATATTAATTATAACATGCAAGGCAGCATGATATATGAACAAAGATACAAAATTCTCTGAAATTTTAATTCATTAGCCAATAAAGTAATTCATTAGCTAATTGAATTACTTGATAATGCAAATTTTGTTGCATATACAAATATTCATATGCAATAGTATCATTTTTACTATTTAACTCATACAATATGATCTATATATAGCTAATGTCTAAATTATTGTATGTACATGCAAGATATATGAGTTATCAATTACCATGATCCCGTTTTACTCATAATGTTGTATAGAGTCATACTGCATCCAAACAAAGACAAACCCAATCCAAATACGAATCATCGATGATATAAATACACTAAGAAAACATACCAAAAATTACGCGCACTACATAATTGATCGTCAATGTGAACGTCATTCGCATGAGGGAGCATTTCTTTAGTGTGTCTAGAGCAAACCTGTCATCAAGGACTAAAAAAATAAATTGATTTACTTTCAGGTTCACAAGTCAGTCAAAACTTCAAATAATACACTTACTTAATTCTCTTTGCATTTGATTGAATATCAGGTATTCCTCTTCTTCCAATATAATCCAAAGCTTCCTATAATAAAACATACACTCAGGGACTAATAAAGATATAATAAAAGATCTTGGATTGGTTACAAAGAAATTCTTAAGTAGAGATAAAGACCTGCACTTCTCTTATTCCCCCTGCTTCATCAAGAGAAGATCAAATTAATTCAATCATTTTGATATCATCAGTATAAATGCCAAAACATTCCATTATCTTTTTTGCTTATTGAATCTGAAGTGCTCGAGTATTGCAATTGAAATTTTTATGTGAACGTATGGCAGGGTTGCATGGATGCACATCTTAGAGGGGTCCTGTATTTGGAAATAGCATATTACATTACCAATTATATATAAAAAAAATGACTTTAAAGTTGTGTTCAAGAGTTCATGAAAGAAGATAAAAGAACAGAAAATGAGTTATTTTCTAATCTCTCTAAATATTTTCAAAAGTGAAAAGATAATTTTTAGAACAGATATACAAGAAATTTTTTTCCCAAATTTATAAGTTTTTTTTCATTTCCTTCAAAAATATGATTCGGAAACAAGTAAATGAAATTAAATCTTTCAATTTTTTTTAAAAAAATCTCAGGAACATAATGTAAAGTAATATAAATGTAAAAAGTTATACCCCTCCGGCAGACTTCATGTGAACATGTACTATACTAGGCGGCTTGCTTTGACATACTGCACTAGATTGCATTTCAGCAATGTACTCATTGTCAGGATTTGTCTTTGAAACAAAAACATAATTATTTCGCATCCTCTCCTGAGCTATAAGAACACTCCCAATACCATTGACAACAAAATACCCACATATGTCATCATGGTCCCCTCCAAGCCTACATAGCTCTTCCTTTCCAATCCCTAGCAAGTTATAAAACTATGATTTTACTATAATAGGGTCCTGACACAAAAAAATAAAGCATCATCATAATTCTGACTTATATCATTAAATTGTCCATTCATCACACTTAGCTAGTCCTCACCTTTACAATGTCAACTTTATGAAATGTATCATGTGAGATCAGTTCATCATTCTTTGATATTATAATACTGATCTCACAAGACGATAAACCTGAGTACGATAAGTTCCTAAACCGAACATACCGGGATATAGTGGTCTAGTATCTCCATCAGGTTCTATCACATTTGGCTTGTTAAGAGATATCTCGCCAAAACAGATCCTATAGATTGTCTGCAAATGAAATTTGATAAATATTTATATATTATAACAACTATATATACAGAAATGTAACAAAATAATGATCGAAAATTTAAAACAACTTGTGTTCATGTACTAAGTACAAATAGTTGTATTTTAACTAGTCTCGCATAATTAGTTAGCAAAACTATAATATCAGTATAGTTAGTTCAGTTAATTAGATAAGTTGTTTTTAGATATGGATTAAATTGCACTTTAATCACTTGTACTTTATCGTATTTGTAGATTAGCGCCTATAGTATATATTTCAGCACGACGGTGGATATTCAAAAACTTTAAAACGAAGGACATCCGTCAAATGTCCATACTCCGTTAACTGAGGTAGGGGTATATACATCCAAACAAAAATACAATGGTACTTGTATTTTTATACATCCAAATATTGAACTCTTCATTTGGTGGCTATGAATATCTATTTTAAGCAATTCAGGTGTTACCGTCAAAATTTTAAGCTACCATTAATTTTTGTAACGATAATTGGTCAAAAGTCATAACAATTATGAATTAATATCTTTATTTTATTAAGATATGTTGAAGCCACTTGTATACAACATATATGTAAACCCTAAATCCTTAATCACCCAAAAATACCCCAATTGTGAAATTAAAAAGTAGACAACTTGCAAAATCATTTTAGGACATTAGTAAAGTGTGGGAAGCTACTAAATTTGTGTTACTTTTATGTTCTACCTATAATTGGGGTTTTATATTGTAACTACCTATATTATAATAGTAACTTCATTTTGTTTCTTGTTTCTTGAAGACTTGGTTGGAAAAATAGCCCTAAAACATAGCATATAGGTCAAGTTTTATGTACTTAATTAAAACTATAATATCAAAGACAACATACACTAACCAAAAAGACTTCAATTCATATATTCATCTTCAAGCTTACACAACTAAGATAAAAATGGGTTTAAGAGCACTAAGAGAAAGCCAAACTTGTGATATTTAGGTAGGGATAAGAGTAATAACATATAAATGACACTGATTTCAACTGAAAATGTTGTCATACAAGATGAAGAGAACAAATCATTGCATGATTCATTGCAAAAAAAAATTAATTTGTATAATTTTAAGTTAATATTATTAAACTATTACCCCTGTACTTCGTTTCCTTACATTCACTTAAACTCTAACTTTTTACTAATTTGAAATGTGATTTCTTAAATTTAAGCCCAAATTGTAGGAATTCAAACAAGGAGGCTGCCAATTATACCATTCTAATTATAACATAACATGTATGTAAATCTCAATCAACTTGACGTACCCTAATTGTAAAACTGAAAAGACTAAATCTAATCAAGGTCTCAAATAGAAGTAGACATATTGGAACTCCATTTCAGGACATTAGTAAAGTGTGGGAAGCTACTAAGTTGGTATTACTTTAATGTTCTACCTGTAATAGAGATTTTATATTATTTCTACTTATATTATCATAGAGATTTCATCTAGTTTTTTAAAGATCTGGATGGAAGTAGAGCCCAAACTCATAGCATGAAGGTCATTTCGAGGTACTCAATCGGAAGTATGATATCAAGGACAACATAAGCAAACATGTACATTGGCACATATATGTGAAACTAAACAACTATGACTTAAAAGCTTACCTAATTATCGAAAGATGTAATGACAATATTTCTCAAATCGTCAACGGTCTTCTGCATATTCTCATCATAGAACTTGTTGCACGAATCCATCTACTATTTCACAAAACTATGTTTAGTAAAGTATGTACTTATCACCTCTTATCATCTTCGCTAACCTCCATATTTCTAAACAATAGTAAAATCAAGAAATACAAAACAATTGTTAGCTACAATGCAAAATGATTGGCTAAAATAATATATAATAATGGTTCTCTAAATTTTAAAGAACCATAAAGATATTCAATACTGATAGTATTCTTTATCATGGTTAGCTATTGAAAATCAATACATCGTTATTTTTAATTTTTTATTCATATTCCAACAATTATATTTTTATTAACTACATTTCAACGGCTAAAATGAGAATGAAGATTAGTGATAAGCCTAATTAAATGTTGCTACTCAAAACCAAAGGATTATTCAATATAATATACAATAATTAAGCAAACACTTTCCATGACTTGCACTCATACATTTATTAGGCACTCATACCTTCATTCATTAAACAAGAAACAAGGGTTGGAGATGAAGGTATGTCCAGTAAACTTAAAAAGTGTAGATGTATGTGCGTGCGGTGTGTGTATATACGCGTATGAGTGTGTGTGTGTGCGTGTGTGAGGGGGGAGTATTTATGTGTGTGTCAGCGTATGTACGGAGAGAGATAGAAAGAATGAGGTGGAAGGGAAGGGGGTGGAGGGAAGCATGCTCAATGAGTCATTTCATATATGTGCACAATAGGAAATTAAACTACTATTAAATATTCAAATTCAAAATTAATAATACTATAAAAAGGCACTAACGTTTCTCCTTTTATTTGGGTTAAATGTGGTAACATCTCGTAAACATTGTTTTATTCTAAAGACTAGTAGACCTTACATATCTTCTAGTTTATGTAGATGACATTGTTGTCACTGGTTTAGATCTATGTTTTTGGATGTCTTCATCACCAAACTATCTACCTTTTTTTTTTGAAAAAATTAGGAACCGTATCTTATTTTCTTGATGTTGAGGTCATTCCTCACATGAAAGGTCTTTATCTAAGTAAGAAAAAATAATATTGACTGGTACCACCACTATACCCACTTTTCTTACTTTTTACCTTTAAATTACAATTTTTCTTAACCTACGTGTCCAAACCATTCATATAGGGAGTATAATCTAATAGCAAAGTATCAACACATATTATAATTGTATATTTCCTCTATAAGAGATTATTCCTGAAAAGCACATCAATAAAACAAAAATTAAGCAAAACATTTATATATGACATGCACCATCAAATCTCAATTAAAATTTAATCGGACAGGAGCGAATACAGATTAAGTTTGTTAAACACAACAAACCCCAAACAAATCATCGAAATACGAACCATAGATTCTGAAAAATTAAAACCCATAAACTTCTCTAAATCAACCCCCAAATCAATAAACACACCATCTAAATTTATATTTCAACATACATAAAGAAAAATAGTTGAATTTAAACATACCTTGACTTCGATTTGTCGACCCAAAATCAAGAGTTGAGGAGCCTAACGTGAAAATCTAAAACTTAAAAACTGTGTGTGCGAGTATGTGTGTGTGTAAGCCGTTCCTGAAAATTTGAATGCCTTGTGTGGGAGGAAAAAATAATTTTTAAGTATACTTAAAAGAATAATTATAAAATATTAAAAAAATAAATTATTTTATATAGGAATAAATGGTAATCTCTTTAACTTTTTTGCGGTGTTGTTTATCTCATATATTATTTAAATAATTTTAATTTTAAGAATATCATCATTTTCTCAAATGAAAGATGACATGTGGAACAAATTTATTATATTTATATGTGAATGCAACGGTAATGCTTTTATATTTTTATTTTTCAATTATAAAATATATTAATGTAGATATTTAAAAATAATGTGTCCTCCTTTATCAATAGATCATGTGCGATTGCAGCATAATGTGTATAGTAGTATATATAATTTGTAAGTAATGTACCTGACAAAGCCAAGATTCTGCCCTAATGTTGGACAACACAAACATGTACAGATGCAATTAGGTCCTACACAATAAACCTGAATTTAATTAAAATGAAATCAAGGACTTCCACAAACAAGGCGAAATCATGAAATATAAAACAAATACATGCATATAGAGAGAGAAACAAGGGTTGGAGAATAAGAAAAACCCAAAAAGTGTGGATGTATGTGTTAAACAAGTCCTCGAAATATGAAATACGAAGCAGAGATTATATAAAACTAAAACCCTAAAATTCTCCAAATGAATAAACATACCTTGACTGCGATTTCTTGAAGCAAAATCAAGGTTTGGGGGAGCTCAACTTAAAAACATAAAACCAGAAACAAACTGTGTGTAAGTGTGTGTGTATAGGCGTGCGAGATAGACAGAGATAATGTGTGTATATAGGAGTGTATCTGTCAGTACGGAGAGAGATGGAGAGGCGAAAGAGAGGCGAAAGAGAGGATGGGTGGAGGGAAGTGTGCTCGAGGAGTCATATCATATATGTACAGAATATGAATTAAACTATAAAATATTCAAATTCAAAAGGAACACTGCTATAAAAACTCACTAACGTTCTCCGCTTGTTTAGGTCATTTGTAGTACTCCCTCCGTCCTATTGGTTTATATACAATTGGTTTGGGCACAGAGTTAAGAAAAAATGTAATTTAAGGTGAAAAAGTAAGAAAAATGAATAAGGTGGTGGGACCGGTTAATATTTTATATATAAAGTGGGTGTAGTGGAGGAAAGTAGTGGATGTAATTGGATTTTTATATTATAAATCTTTACCACTTTTGGTAACTTTTGAAATGTATAGAAATGAATGGGACATCCAAAAAAGGAAAGTGTATAGAAATGAAAGGGACAGAGGGAGTAATGTTTAGTAAACCTGGGTTTTACTCTGCCGTTTAGCTGACCAAATTATATATTTTTTTGTAGGGACCAAATTATATATTTTGGTTGTTTTAATTTGATTTTAATTTTTGGCTTTTAAATATTTTTAGTTTCAATTGAAATTGAGATACATTTAATACCACAAACTTGTTTTTAGGGATGACAAAATTTACCGAACAGACGGATATCTGACCGAACTGATTCGAACAGTTCTTACCGAACCCGGTTTTTATGGTTTGGTTATGGGTTTGGTTTTTATTTTTAAAAACCGACTGAATTTGGTTCGGGTTTGTTTTTAGGCCAACCGAACCAAAATCCAAACTGAATACCCGAAATCCGATTCGAACCGAGATCAAACCGAAACCAATCGAACCCGATATATTAAATTTAGTATACTATCATTATATATTTACATAATACATTTATATAATTGAGAAATGATATATGGTATTTTAATTTAATTGAATAATTAAATACACAACAGTTTGAATGAAGAGTTTGGTTGCATACTTGATAAAAGAGATCTACTAAACTTGAAATGAAACACACGTAAAATCGAAGAGATAGTTGATTAAAATAATTAAGTATGAGTAATAAGCAACTGAGTATTAAAATAATCAAGTGTGAATAATAAGTACGTGAGTATTACTAAGTTAATTGATATAATTGCTAAATTTGATAATGCGTATTTTATTATGTTTACAATAATTTGGGGATATTTTAATTTTTGAAAAAAAACTTGTTAATGATTTTCTTTTTTAAATATTTATTTTAATATTTTCTTCATGACTTTCGGGTTTCGGTTCAAACCCGAACTGAACCAAAAATCGTCGGTTCGGGTTTGGTTTACATTTTTGGATTTCATTCGATTCGGTTCGAGTTTGGTTTTGATAAAAAATATTTGATACGGTATTGATTTTTGTCAAACCCGAACCAAATCGATCCGTTGCCATCCCTACTTGTTTTCATAAATAAATAAATTCAAAAAAATTATGGTTAAGTCTTAATTGTTGCAAAGATGTTGCAGCTTGGGTTTATACTTTTTTTTTTTTGAGAAAAGCTTGGGTTTATACTTAAGACATCTACCCGAACAATGATTTTATGTGCTCCGTAACAGCAACAATAGCGTGCTAGTGTATTTGTATAAATATTATAAAATATTGAGTTTTAGTAACTTGAGATAACAATTTGTATTTGAACTTCAACATGATCCTTATATACATTTCTTATTGTTATAATAATAATAATAATAAATTTAGAAATATATTGTAATAATAATAATAAATTCAAAAACAGATAGACAAAAAGTGGAAGTAAGAAAGGAAAGAAATTCAAATAAGATAGTGAATTAAATTTTTTAATGATACAATTGAAATAAGGCATGTTAGTGGTTTCTTATTAATAAAGTATGAGAGTGGTGTGCCAATGATTTAAAGATCCACTTAGACATTGTTGGAACACCATTTTATATCAAATTTCTTATATTTATACTTAAGACACAAGAAATTTGCTTAAACAATTAAGCCAAAACATAATTTTTGACATCCAAACATGTTTAGATGGACACGATCTTTAAAAGAAAAGAAAATTCTGTTCATTTAAGAGTCGTTTGGTTCAAGAATCGGTATGGGGTTGGAATCAGGAATCGGTTTAAGTTAGTATAGGGGTGAGGTATCATTTCTGATATCATGTGCTTGGTTCAGTGCTGAAATAAATATGTCTGATTCAAAATATTTTAGAGTTTTTATGTTAATTATTTTAAATACTAATTTTATTATTATTTTAATATGTTCTTGGTTCGTTAATTTATTTTTATATGTAACATTACATTTAATTGTTTAAATAGAATTGAAAACAAGAGAAATACATTTGGTTTCTTATACCCCTTCTTCATACCTACCTCCCCACTAGGGTATGAAAAATCTATACCTTGGGTGCTTGAGGAACGAGTATCAAATTTTATTTTCCTCAACCAAACATTAGGTATAGGGTTGGAATAACTGAAACTTATACCTAATTCCAGAAACTCTCGAACCAAACGACCCCTTAGTGGTACTAGACTAACCAAATAAGTATAGATTATCTTATTTATTTGGCAAGTGACATTATATAAGTACATCTTGTTATTTTCAAAAAAAAGTACATCTTTTATAATAATTTTTTTATGGCATTCAAAAAATTATAATTTTCTTTTTTAGAATACAATTATAATAGATATAGTTGCTAAAACATTTGATTTTAGAATTCAGTCAAAACCAGACATATTCAACATTTATATTAAATATCTACTCGGGAATACAATTATATTGATTGGATTGTATTTACTTGTACACTATTCAAGTTGTTATATTTAGACAAGTATACTTAAATTATTTTAGATTCGAATTCGGGATTCGGTCTCATTTTCGAAATAAAATTAGAATTTAATTCGGGTTGTCATAAATATTATCAAAGCTGATCCTCAAAATTTTGATTTGTTTAATTACCAGAGGTGGACAAATTATTACATATAAATTATATATTTTGATTTATTTTAACCCATATTTTTATGAGTAAATAGCACTTTGCACCCCTTAGCAATAAACACTTTTTCGAATTGGTTCTATATTATTTATCTTGGCACTTTGCACCTAAAATATTAATTATCGCTTCATTTTGCACCCTCTGTACCTAAAATATTTATATTAAAATATTAATATAAATAATACCATCCATTTTCATTCCTCCAGTGTTTCATTATTTTAAGCAGAACTAGCTTTATAC
>PHNY01112218.1:17266-30387 GCA_003724115.2 Anethum foeniculum | reverse complement strand
TTCAAAATAATATCCACTTGATAATTCAAGTTAATTGTTCGAAAACAAAATCTTTAAGTGAATCCTTAAAATAAATATTCACTTCATAATAATACTCTTGAATGAATTCTATTCGAGTATTTACTGTTGAAAACTACGCATAGCGTATTCGGGAACATCGTCTCTCGGTTCAAAAATCGTTCAAATCATAAACCCTATACTTAAGAGTTTCTTGTAAAATATAGCTTACAACTATCATAGGTATTATTAGCTCATAATCTCAACATTTAAAACATGCTTCGTATATTTGAAGAAAATAAGAGTTTCAAATCATGCATGCATTTTTATCGCATTGTATCACAAAGCATTTTTATCACAACAACAATAACAGTAAGGGTTTGCAAACTTGCTTCATAAGAATCAATATACTTTGATAAGCAAGATATAGTTTTAAGAAACTTGCATAAACAACAATAGTATGTTTTATTAGGTAAAACAGAGGGTTAGAAAACTTGCCTGGAGTCCAAGATACGTTCTCAAGGTTCTCACAGTCCTTAATATCCTCAGAGCTCCACTTGCTCCGACTGATTCTATCAACTGATATAATGATCTATATTAGCTTCAATAGCTAATATACAACTACGAAACATAATCAACTCCATTAACTCATTACATGTCATGACCTCGATACTATTCCACAAACCTATATCAAGTCCAGTAAAGACAAGTATAACTTATACTTAATCCATGGTCTATACACTAATAGGTAGTCATGATAATCCTCAACAATTTTTATGTTTTAATCGACTCCAAATTACTCTCTTAGTTCGGGTAAAACGGGCGGTCAAAGTAATACATCCATAATTGACTTTTCATTGAATCACTATTACGCGACTTGCACTGTAAAATTTTTAATAAATCAAAAAGTCAATATTTAAATATGAAACCATTCCAAAATCTTTTTGGGTATTTGTAATATTTATCAAAAAAGTTTTGTTTAGAAAATAAGAGTTTAACGCGAGGAAAAACATTTTAAAAGTTGAGTATCCTACGTAGTTTTACTATTTGCGCCGCTTTCACTAAAACTTCATTTTCTCCCAAACCGTGAAACCAATCGACGCACTGTTTTCACGTGCACAATCTAGGGATCATTTAGAACAAAATGTTTAAAAATAATTGTTTTGGTTCAGGGGCGAAAAATCCCGAAGTGGCAGTTTAATTACAATAGGCTTTTGATGAATGGCGCCATCGCGCAACTTTGGTTCCGACATTTTTGTAAAATTGAAAAATCATTGTTTTAACACAAAATCTTTTGGAGGATCTTCCTAACTGTCATTAGCATGATATAACAAAGTTTCATATTTTTTAAAGTCTCTTAAGGGGTTCATAAACAGCCTCAAGTTACACACAATGTGCAGTTTGGTTTCGCTAAACGTCGTTTACTAAAACGGACGCTTCTCCTAAACCGTATATCCAATTCACGTAATTCTTGCGCTCATGCAAACTACAAGAAAAGATCTACACATACATATATATCACTGATCCAAAATAGGCAGACCACGTACCCTGTTCTAGGCAGTTTTGGGATCTAAGGAAATTTGGGCATTACGACGGCTATAATCTAAGTGTTTCCAAAACTTTAAACTACTTCAAAACTAACACAATCAACTCACAATTCACCTTGTACTCCCTCCACCCAGTCAAATCCTCCAACCATAGTAAAAAAATAATCATAATCAAAATTTAACTAAGACGAAATTATGCGAAAAGCTCTCGGTTAGAAGTTTTTATACCTATACTCGCTCTTCCCGACGATCCAAGCTTTGTTCCAAATCCACAACTTCATGGCAAGTATTTGACAATCTTGAACAGCCTTTAATCTTCAAGAAATCATGGTGGAAAGTGGTGTTGATGATGAAGATGTTAGCTTAAAAAGAACGGGTTCGAAGAGAGGTAAACAACGAAACCGAAATCAAGCTTTTCCTTCAAGAATCAAGCAAGATTCAAGGATTTTCCTCTCCTCTTTTTGCTCTCAAGGCCAGCCACGTTTTGGCTTGTAAAGAAAGAAGGAATGGATGAGTTTTGGATGATAAAGTGGGTGAAAAGGTTTAATAATGCAATAGGTATTTCACTTGTATTTTGTTTTAATTTAAAAGCTAATACATATACAATACTACAAGCTTCTTTGATAAGCCAAGTCCAAGCTTCTTTGTTACACTTCTCTTTTCTTTTCTTAAGCTTTTAAAAATATCCAAAGTTGTTTCTTCGAACGAAATTATGATTCTTCACTTTGGTTGCGATTTACGAGTACACGATTAGTAACCGTTTAGTATATCGGAACTTCTGCTGAAATTTGAGATTAATCCGAGACTAAATAAAAACCCCTATTCATCCTTGGTTACTATTCATCTCAATTACTATTCATCCAATTCCTTGTTTAGTTGAAATTGTTTAATTGTTTCTCTGCTCGGTTATCGCTTAATCTCGTTGACCGTATGGAGGAATATATCTGTGGTTTTATTGTAAGGGGTTTACTAGAAACTTCTTGGTATCTTTCATTCCTTCATCAATCCTCCTTTATAATCCTTGGATTTAAATCCTTCAATCTTAACATTATATACTTAATTCCTTCAGTGTCTGGTAGAATCTCGGAGAAAAATAAAAGTGTTCGTCTTCGAATTCTGACGGCTTTTACATACACTTATTTTCATACCGAACACTAATACAGACTCAGAATTTCCATATAAGAACTTCTATATAAGGTGGTCTGATAATATTACACGATCAGCAAAAGTTACTATTCATCAAAATTTTAAAATAGTCCAAAATTTCGGGTTATTACAATCTTTTACTGTTAAAAATTAAACTTCCTGCTCTGATACCACTTGTTAGATATGAGTCATCACAAGGAAATGATGCTGGGGGTGAATGGATAGTTTCAAGATTTTTTGATCTCTTTTTAAACTGTTTGCTGTGATGTGTGTGTTTGAATGCAGAATAGTAAAAAAAAAGAACACACAGATATTTCAGTCTACTTTGTATAAAGTAAATCGAGTACTACAGCTTCCAGAATGAAATTCTGGCTACAAAAACAAGAACTGAATGTTCCTTGTTTTCTTACAGAGAAAGAAGAGATGAATATTCTTTTGTCTATCACTCTTATGGCTAATGACTTTATGTGCATGATATATAAGACCTATACAAAATGAGTGCACATAATCATTTTACACAAATGCCCTCTTTCAGCAATGATGGTTGTAACAGACTACATATAGTACATTGATGAGGACCACCACTAGCCTTTTCTTTTTCGTTTCTTTCTCTCCAAGTTGAGCTATAGATTTGCCATCTATTATTAGACCATAGACCAGTACAGATGCTCCCAGTATTTGTCTCCATTTTCTTTCTTACTTGTACCTTCTTTTGTATTGTTGTTAAATGACTAAGTGCTGATATCGTGAACTCAAGTTTTTCTCTTCTCCAGACATGTCGACATAGCTCCTTGAGACTTTGCTGTATGAAGACTTCACGACATAATGCAAATGAGACTTTTCTGTATAACTATATTGAAGACTTTGCGATAGAGCTATATTGAGGACGTCACGGTATGGCTGAGAGGAGTATGCGACATAGCATAAACCGACTTCACGGTGTGATCATTTGGACTTTGCGGACTCAACACTCTCGACATAGCTTTAAGGACTTCAGGACATAGTTCATTCTGATTTCTCGACATGGGGACTTAGAAAGATTTTTGCATCTTATTCCTTCAAAGTATTTCACCTTGCTGCATGAACAACTTGAACTTCTTCCAGGATGATTACTTCAAGATCCTATATACAATCTAGTTGCTAGAAAATTTCTAAGCTCATTATTAACTTGAGCAATCAGAATAAAATCAAGTACATGATAACAAAACAAGTACATTAGAGACCTACACTAAATCCTAGTGATAAAACACACTAGGTCATGTAAGTGACATTGTCACAATGTGTAGGCTTGTTAAATGTGGTATTCAGACATGCCTTAAGCCCAACAAATATATATATATTACCAAAAACTAAAACAACCAATAGCAATCACATATAAATAACAAAAATTTTGATTATTATTAACAGACTAATACAAAGCATTTCAATATACAATATTGACAAAATCAAAAACATAATTATCAAATATCAACATGAAATTCATGTACCAGTCTTGATAGCATCAGTTCTTTAATTATGGCATCCCTTGAAAAGAGATCATCTTGATATTACTCCACACTTGCTTAAGACTTTTTTTTAATAAACGGTACTGCATATATTAGATAGGGGAATTAGGCCATGCCTAAGATCACATGAGGAATACAGAGGAAACATTAAAATTACTACCCTAACTAGCCAAAACAGCTATCGTCTGCATACTCAAGATCTAACAAAGCTAAACCCTAATATTTAAATCTAAGAATGGGAAAGGGGTTGTCAAACTCGGTCTAGATTTTTATATATTAACAAATACTAGGTGAGCATTGTGATCCTTCTCTAGATACTCCTCATGACTGTGATTCTCAATTTAGTCAACCTCGGGGTTGTCTCTAGGAAGAAGAAACCTCCTTCGTCTGCAGCCAGTCCTCCTTGGAGGCTCTGCTCCAGCACTCCATTTATGTCTTCCTGGGTTTCATTGTCCTCCAAGCCCCAAGCAACTGTAGTAGGTGCATCAATCTGGCCTAAACCTAGATTTTCTACATTGTCTGCTAAGGTTAGTGAAGAGTTGAAGTCGAAGGGGTCAGGGGCCTCTGCTGATAGCACCACATCCACATAGTCTGGGTGGTCAGGGCCCATAGCCATATCCCAGTCAAGAATCTCCTCGATACCAGCCACAGGCCTGTCCAAAGTATAGAGCCGATCACCTAGCTCCATGGCTACCCTAGCCGTATATCTCGTCACCCGGTTTCTTGTAGGGTAAACAAATGACAACATGGAGAACCAACGAATGTCTCGAATACGAATGTCTGTCTGTGACCGAATGTCAAAGACTTGTGCCTGAGCACATAGGTGAAAGTTTTTGATTGCCAGAAAAGTTTGCAGGTTGTCCGTCTCAACAATGATGTCGCAATAGTCTTCAAGAAAGGCCCTTTTGAGCACTGTGAAGATCGACCACGGCTGATTCCCCAATGGTGTTAGGTATGGAATAACACCAACAGTAGTGTGCATGTGTTTGTCGGTAGAGTCACGGTAAACCGCTCCTATCGCGGTGTTATTTCCGTAAAGCGTCGGAATCCTTGCAGTAGAGCCATGGACATTAATCTCGAGAACTCCCTCAGGTGGAGGGATCCAATGATAGGCCATAGTTGGTTGAGAGATAAGATTGATGGAGGACTGAAGAGGGGTGTGTGTATTGTGATGATGTTAATCCGCCAATCCCTGCTTTGGGCCTTCCATTTGCATTTGTGTGCCAAGATCCATCTATAAAGCCCACCATATGGGCCTGCGTATACCAGACATTTAGTTTGGATTTTAAACTCCAATATTCATGCTGCATATAGGATTGTAGAGGGTTAAGAAACCATTGTGAGTGATATGCGGGGTTTATTTGTCCATTTGCCTTACTCCTTTCCCAGGCCCGTTCGTTGATGAGATATTCGATATCTTTGATGCTCACTCTACAACCTGTGAATACTAGTTCATTTCTGGTTAGCCACAGTGTCCACAGCATTAACAGGAGGCATGTTCCCCGACCCTTTGAGTCTGATAATATACTGAAAGTGGTCCAAGCTGATTTCAAGCATTTGTTGAGGAAGAGGCCCTGGTTGATTACAGTCCATGCTAGTAAAATTTTCCAACAAGTAGCAGCAAGTGTACATTCCCAAAAAAGATGGTTGTTTGTTTCAGCACTCATAGTGCACCATTGACATGAATTATTTGTGATGATACCCCATGTTAATTAGCAAGTCTAATGTTGGTAGCGATTGGTACATGGCTTTCCACATGAAGAGTTTTACTTTCGGAGGTACTTGTTGTTTCCATAAGAGATTCCACGGCCCCGCTGTGTTAATAGAATTTTCCAGTTGGTGATATCTAGACTTTGTTGTGTAAGTTTCATTTATGGCTTTCCAGATCAGTGAATCTGCTTGTTGTGTTAATCTGACGGAGCTGATAATTGGTTCTAAATTTTGAACTTCCTGCAACTCCCAACCCCTAATATTTCTTTGCCAACTCCTGATTTCTCCCTCCTTTTCCCATTTGATTTTCATTGACCTAACCGTGATATCCTTTTTGTTGTGCAGATTGAATAATCTGGGAAATTTTTTTGATAGTGGTTGGTCTTGGTACCAGACATCATCCCTAAATTTAATAAAATTTTTGTTTCCCACTTTCCAGAGAAAATGCTTGGATTCAGAAACGCAGAGTTGGCCTTGAGATGTCAGGCTCAATATTTCTGATAAACTATGCGAGGGATTCTTTTCGTATGTATTAGGGCTTGTGAGAAAATTCTTACCATATTTGTGACACATGAGCCTCGACCACAATTTCTCCGGACTCTTTCTAGCCTTCCACTACCATTTTGCCAGCAGCGCCAAATTTTGAGTTCCTAAATTTTTGATGCCCAGCCCTCCATTGGACTTTGGGGAACAAATCGTATGTAGCTTTATGGAGCATTCTGTATCCCCCCAATAGAAATCTCTTTTGATTTTTTCTAATTCCTGAACAATACACTTTAGTGTTTTATAGAGTGCCAACCAATAGGTTGGAATGGCATTTAACACTGCTCTTATTAAAACAATTTTCCCTGCTTTTGACATGGTGTTGCACCTCTATTTTGAGAAAGATGTCTTGATTTTTTTAGTGAGAGGTGCCCACAAGGCACGTTTTCTTGGGGAAGAACCAATAGTGGCTCCCAAATACGTGAAAGGTAAGTCGCCCACCCCACAGTGCAACCAATTTGCCCAGACTTGAATACGTTCTCTAGATGAATTTGGAGCATAAATGAAACTTTTTCTATAGTTGATTCTGAGACCTGTGAGTAGTTCAAAAATAGTAGGACTATCTTGATACCTTTGATTGTTTTCCAAGAATCATCTAGGAAAAGGATTTGGTGTCTGCGTATAGTAAATGTGAGACTATAGCAGCTTCTCCAATAACAACTTCTTTTATGATGTTAAACTTTTTTCCCAACTCAATAAGTGAATGCAGGGTTTGTGTGGCTATTATGAAGAGCAAGGGTGACATAGGGCATCCCTTTCGGAGGCCCCATTTCATGTGAAATTCTCTAGATGAGCTGCTGTTAATCAGGACTGACAATTTTGTTGTTTCACAGATGGCTTGCATCCATTGTCACCATTTTGAATCAAAGCCCATTTTTTCCAATGATTGTAATAGGAACCTCCAGTCTATCGTATCAAACGCTTGCTCGAAATCAAGCTTGAGGATAATTCCTCTAGCTTGTTTTGTTTGGATGCTATGGATCACCTCATTCGTTATGAGGATGGGGTCTGAAATATGTCTATCCCTTATGAAAGCAAATTGTTCCTCTATGACTATTTTGTGTATAGTTGTCTTCAGTCTATTTGATAGAAGTTTGAGGAGTATCTTTATCGTACAGTTGATCAAACTAATCGATCTGAAGTCTTGAACCTTGTCTGGGTTCTTCACTTTAGGGATAAATGAAATACATGATGAGTTTATCCCTGATGAAAGTGATGCCTGCAAGTGGAATTTTTCGAATAGGCATTGTATATCTGGTTCCATAAAATTCCACAAAAAATTGATGTATTTTGCGTTGAAACCATCCGGACTTGGAGCCTTTCCCGGTTCAATTTGGGAGGGGGCAAATTTAATTTCTTCAATGTGAAATGGTCGCTCCATGTATTCTGCATCTCCGTGGTCTATGTTTGGGAGTATTATCGACCCCAGTCCGAAACAACCTCCAGAGGTGGTTGGCTTGTAACAGTTTTCAAAATGTAGAGCAAAAATTTCTTTAATATCAGAAGGATTTGTGAACCACTGTCCTTCACAAATGATCCCTGTTAGATTATTGCGTTTGTTATTTTTTCTTACCTGTGCATGAAAGAACTTGGTATTTATGTCTCCTTCTGCAATCCATTTCTTGCATGATTTCTGCTTGAGGATTGAGTACAATACCACATACTCAGATTTTAAATCTTTCTCCAGAGATTTCATTTCTATGTCACTGCAGCCCTGGTCACTATTTTGCAGCTGCAATTCGAGTTTGCAAATTTTTTCTTCACATTTTCCATTTGACTCTTTGTTCCATTTTGATAGGAAATTCCTGACTTCTTTGAGTTTTATACGTAATGGCATTGCAAGATGTCTCATTTGTTTGCTCTTGTCCCTTAATAGTTGGACTAAATTTTGGTCATTAAGCCAGGAGTCAAAAGGTTTACATGGTTTTGGCCCCCAATCTTGTAGTGCAGTGTTTTTGAGTAGTGGGCAAAGGTGGTCAGAAGATTTTCTACCCAAACCCTCGAGCTTCCAATCTGTTGAAGTGTGTTTTCAAGCGTCATGAGGGCTCGATCCAATCTACTAGACTTATTATTTGTTCTAAACCAGGTGTGGACATATTTTGCAATTGGTATGTCCCAGATGTTATTTTCCTTGATTAAAGCATTTAGACATTCTGAGTCTTTGGATCGATAAATGCAGTTTGTACATTCAATCTCTTCTCTTATACTGTTAAAATCCCCCATTAGGATGAAAGATTCGGATCTATTTGAGTCAATCAAATATTGTAGATTTTGTCAGAAAACTTGTTTCCTAGCTCCATCTTGGGGTGTATATACATTTATAAGGTTAACAAAGGAGTGAGGTTGGTTCTTGAGTATACCTCTAATCCATATCCAATTTGTGTTGACTTTACTGCATTCCATCTGAAAGATCTCTGGATTCCATGTGGTGATGAGCCCTCCATAGAGACCTAATGAAGGTGACACTATCCATTCGTGGGAAGTGCTATTCCATATTGTATCTTTTAGAAAATCCAATAGATCTTCACATTTCGATTCCTGTATTAAAATCATTACTGGATTTGCCTTTGCGATGAACCCCTCAAATTTCTCCTTGCAATCGAACCAATCGAGTTATTAATACCCCTAATGTTCCTGTTTGTTGCTTGAGTCCCAGATTTTCCCTGATTACTGTAGGGCTTTCTCTCTATCTAGGTTGACCGTGATTCCCATGACTTCTGAGGTTTCAAGAATTTCAGAAGCAAGATCTTTGAATGATGGAGGTTGTGTCATTTTTTGCGGATCTTGAAGGAAAGAAGTTTTGTGTGGCCAACAGCGTTTATGTTGGGCTGCAGTCCATCTTCTACACCTTTGTTTGTTTTTCAACTTGTACGAGTAATCAAAGAAAAGGTTCTTCGTTGGCACTTTCCGTGGTCTTCCTAATTTTTTTCCCAGAGTCAGCTTTTGTACGTCACCAATGAGGATATCTTAGTTGCTGTTTTGTAGAGATAATTCTTCCTGCCAGTGTCCTTCATCTGAATTTTCTACTATATTGTACAAGGGTAAATTATCCGGGTTAGTCTCTCTTGATAAAGCTAACTGGCTTTCTGTGGTACTCTCAAATGAATAGTCAACTACTTTTCTGTTTTTCCAAACGTCCAAAGAAAGCACTGGATGAGGTTGAGGTGGAACTGTATCCCCTATGGGATGTTCTGAAAATTCTATAGGTTGTGAGGTAGCAGTGTCTTTTGTCTGTGTTGTCGAATCTTCCATATTTGTGCCCGTCATTTTGTCTACCATAATGGTTTCCTCTATGACCTGTGGGAAGACCTCAGTAGTCTGTGGGGGAATGCTCTGTGAGGCGTTATTTTTTGAGGGGTCTGATTGGTTGATATTTTCAGTTTGAGGTATTTCTTGGTAAAGACTATCTTCACTTGCAGAGGATAATTGATCCGAATTCTTCATATTTTGATCTACCCCCCTAGTTGTACCCCTTAGATTATAGATTTCCTGTTCCTGATAGCAAAATTTGCTTTCCTTAATCTTTACCCAGAAACTCTGATTTTCAATGATTACTTTGATGGTTTCATCTATATCCTTCGCTTGAAAAGTTTCAATGTAAATTCTAGGCTGTTGAATCATACCACAGTATAGTTGTAAGAACTGTCTGGAGATAACCTCACCCCAATCTCCTATAATATTTTGCCAGTTTAACTAGTTCCAAGATGTCACAGGCAATCCTTCACAAAATATCCACACAATTCTTAGCTGAATTAGATCACGAAGGTTTGGTTTTTTCAGAGAAGTGAACCAGTTGCTAAGAATATCCAAATTTTGATCTAAAACATCCTCCTTGTCCTCAAAGGTGATAATGAATTTCTTATGTGATATACCTTTTACCTTGACATATTTCTGTGTAAGAAACCCGATTTTTTCCTGCAGCACAACTGCCCACTCATTTTCAGTCGTAATTTCAATTATGCTTCTCTCCATCTCATCATCCGCGTGGAGGTTGTTTTGCAGGTGTACTGTCCTGTGGGACGGGTGAGGTTAAATATTAACCTTGGTTTGAACACTACTGACTATTTTAGACTGAGGAAAATTTGTTAATGGTTTAGTCGGCGGATTAGGTGGTATGATTGGATAGCTCTATTGCCCCTGAGATCTGCCATGTTTATGCTTTAGGACCAGCCTGTTATCCATGAAGAATTTTTCATGAAAATCTTCCACTAAATGTGTTGCTTTGGCTCCATTCTATAACTGAACAAAACCATAACTTTTCCCATTTACGTTTCTTTTCCTCAGGAGAATGATATCATATATTCCATAATATCTACCAAAAAAAGCCCTAATATCTCTGATTTGTACTTGAGTGGGAATATTAAGAAGGAAAATGGTATGAAGCTCATTTGGAGGGCGAGGTGGCAAACGAGATGGTAAAAGGATTGTGTTGGGGTTACCCCTAGTTTTCAGTATTTGGGCATAAGTGATTCCTGAATGCCTATGACTTGTCTCGTAAGTGTGAGGTGGCCTCCCTATTGATTTTCCTGTTTTCCCGGTTTGTCCTGTTTCCGCGAATATAATTATGTGACCTATGTGATCTCTGCCTATTACATACCAGTGATCTTGCTTACCATGGTGTTGCCTCTCTCCTATATTTTCAAAATTTGAATTTTGAAAATTTGAAATCTTCTCTCCTCTCTCTCCTTTCTCCATTTTAATACAAGACTATATACTTTTTGTCTTAGTAATGTATGTTGCTTAAGACTTGATTTTAAATACAAATTAAGACCAGTTGCTATCAACGATCCAGGCCTCCAAAGATGAACTGATATTTTCAAACAAACTAGGCCACCTTTAGTAGCCTACAACATCACCAAAAATATTAAATCAAAATATACTTACTTTATCACTTGTTAGTTGCTAAAATATCACCAATACAAAAAACACTCACTACACACAATCAAACCAGTTTCAAAACCCAAAATCAAATCTAAATCTGCTAAATAATAATTCTTATCAAATTCAAGATTATGTTTACAGAAACATCAGAAGAGAAGCACGTGGATCATGTTATTTATTAATCATATGAACAAAACGAATTCATTTCACTTTCACCTTTCACTTTCTTAGAGGGGAGCCACAATGCAAAAGATTAGTGTAGTCTAGCTTCGAAGATAAGAGCTCAACTTTTAGTACTATACTTGAAAACAAAAGAAAAGCCACATCTATATTTTTAAAGTTACCATATCTCAAAATGTTACTATCTATTTATGTATTTAACCAGAAATATATGCTTCAAATAACATAAAACCCTTGCAACTGCCTTCTGCATCTATATTTTAATATCCATCTTCCACGGATTCGATGTACTTTCGAGTACCTTAGGTGCCTGTTTGGGAACTATGATTTCATTCGAAATTTTGGAATTGATCAAATAACATGTTTGGATAAGTAAAAGAATTCAGATTTGTATTTCATTTGAAATTCAAAGCATTCAAATTTTAGTACAAATATTAGAATTTGAATTGACAACTCAAATCATGACATTTGAAATCCAATCATTTCAAATAAAATGCATATTTTCAAACAAGACATAGAATAATTTGGAGTCATGACAGACTCAAAAGATCAATATTCAAATCAATCTTTCAGCAAAATAACTTGCCAACAATAATATTTTTTTAATAGTAGACAATCTTGTAGATCTATTAGATAACTATGAATACTGATAACCACAAAATTATTTTATCAATTTTAGGCAATATTATATTTAGGGATGTAATTCGAGTCGAGTCGAGTTTGTGCTTATTAAATTCGAGTTTGAGCTTTTTTTAATCGAGTCGAGTCGAGCCTGAAAACTATATTCGAACTCGACCCGGATAATAAACGAGTCGAGTTCGAGCTACTCGCGAGTTTTCGAGCTTTTCGAGTTTTCGAGTTTTTTAAAGAGTTTTCGAGCTTATCCTATTTTAACGAGTTCGAGCTTATCGAGTTTTTTAACGAGTCGTCGAGTTTATCGAGTTTTCGAGCTTATCGTGGTTATTATCGAGTTTTTGAGCTTATTGGGGGTTATTATCGAGTTTTCGAGTTTTAACTTTGATTTCATGAAAATTATCCAATTATGTTATATTGTTTTTAAGTTCAACCAAAAAAAAAAAAAAAATCCTTTTTCCATTTAAAATGACAATAAAAATTTATAATAACACACTTAATGTTTTCGATACTCAACTTTTTCAATTAATTAAACAATATTCTAATCTCATACAGATCATACATATTTTATAGATACCTTTTATCTTTATTACAAACTAAACATCTTAAATAAAATACGATGATAATAATAATAATAATAAAATGTGTTTTTTTTTTAACAAATTTGATTTTTGCTTCTTCAAAATTGGCACCACAGGGCACAGTCACAGACCAAGAATTATAAGTAGTTTTAAAAATTATATTTACTAGCTTAGAACCCGTGCGATGCACGTGCTTTTTTTTCAATATCATATGAATTTTTAATTTAATTTTAATTAAATTGATAGTGAATGTTAGTTTAAAAAGGTAATTGGTTGGTTATTAATAATTATAATATTATTATATTTAATTAGATATAATTGTCCATATTATTTTTGTAAAATTCATTTAACTTGGTTAGAGAAAATAAAAAAGGTAAAAATGATATTTTTTATTTGAT